>CP139509.1:135337750-135619943 GCA_021014915.2 Artemisia tridentata subsp. tridentata | reverse complement strand
GCTTATGATGAAGTCCGCAGGAATCTGGATTCTGCTGGTGGTGTTCCGGTTCCTGCTGCTACTACCAATTCTACTGATAGTTCTTCTGTTCCTACTGGTGTCACCATTCCTGCTGGTCCTTTGTCCACTCCTTCGACTGACACATTGGGTTTCATTGAACCTCCCACAAGATACCCAAGTCCATATGACTTTGGGAATTCACTCTCTTCAGGATCTAAGCTGGAAGATCCTCATCATCAATCAAGAACAGGCATCTTCACTTACTCCTCGTATGATGATGAATTCAATCCTTCTATTACTAATCAAGCCTCAACCGTTGATGTCAATCCCACTGCTACCAAGAGGATAAACACTGTTCATCCTCAGTCTTTGATTCTTGGAGATCCCAATTCAACTGTTCAGACAAGAAGCAAGTTGAAACAACCTGGTTTTGGAGAATCTGCATTTGTTAGTTATATTCAAGATCAGCTAAGGAATAATCACACAGACTATCTACATTGTCTCTATGCTTGTTTTCTATCTCAAATTGAACCAAGCAGTGTAGCATAAGCCCTTGAAGATTTTGATTGGGTTGAAGCTATGCAAGAGGAAATGCAACAGTTCTACAATCAGAAAGTCTGGAAGTTAGTACCTTTGCCTGAAGGAAAGTATGCTATTGGGACAAAATGGATTCTCAAAAACAAAAGGGATGCTCGGGGTATTGTGGTTAGAAATAAAGCTAGATTGGTAGCTCAAGGTCATAGGCAGGAAGAAGGTATTGACTATGATGAGGTGTTTGCTCCTGTGGCAAGAGTTGAAGCTATTAGATTATTTTAGCTTTTGCCTCATACATGGGATTCATTGTCTATCAGATGGATGTGAAGAGTGCATTTCTCTATGGTAAAATTGAAGAGGAAGTGTATGTGACTCAACCTAAGGGTTTTGTGGACCAACAGAATCCTGATTTGGTTTACAAGGTGGTGAAAGCACTCTATGGACTTCATCAAGCACCCGGGGCTTGGTATGCTAGGTTGTCTACTTTTCTGCAGAAGCATGGTTACAGAAGAGGAGCAATTGACAAGACTCTCTTCATCAAAAAGAATTCAAAAGATATCATCCTTGTTCAGGTTTATGTGGATGACATCATTTTTGATTCCACAAAGGAAGCTTGGTGTAGGGAGTTTGAGGTGCTAATGAAGGGAGAATTTGAGATGAGTGCTATGGGAGAGCTTACCTTTTTCTTGGGTTTACAGGTCAAGCAAAAGCCTGATGGCATCTTTATCAGCCAGGACAAGTATGTGCAAGACATACTTAAGAAGTTTGATTTGGAAAGTGTGAGGACTGCAACTACACCATATGAAGCTCCAAAGCCTAAGTCCAATAATGAGCCTGATACTGCTGTTAATGTTCATTTATACAGATCCATGATAGGTTCACTAATGTATTTGACAGCTTCTAGGCTGGATATCATGTTTGCAGTCAGTGCTTGTTTTAGACATTAAGTTACACCATTAACTTCACACTTGAATGCAGTCAAGAAAATCTTCAAATATCTAAAAGGAAAACCTAAGTTGGGTCTTTGGTACCCAAGAGATTCTCCTTTTGTGTTGGAAGCTTACAGTGACAGTGATTATGCTGGTGCTAACTTTGATAGAAAATCTACTACTGGGGGATGTCAGTTTCTGGGAAGAAGATTGATTTCTTGGCAGTGCAAGAAACAGACTATAGTGGCTACATCTTCTACTGAGGCAGAGTATGTTGCTGCTGCTAGTTGCTGTGGTCAGGTACTTTGGATTCAAAATCAGTTATTAGACTATGGGTTTAATTTTATGAACACCAAAATCTTTATTGACAACCAAAGCACCATTTGCATTGTTAAGAACCCAGTGTTTCACCAAAGAACTAAGCACATAGAAATTAGGCACCATTTTATCAGAGATGCTAATGAGAAGCATCTTATCCAAGTGCTTCAAAATTCACACTGATGACAATGTGGCTGATTTGTTAACAAAAGCTTTTGATGGGCCAAGATTCAACTATTTGGTGGTCCATATTGGGATGCACAATCCTTAAGTGCTGAGATTGAGGGGAGGTATAAGCCTAAGGGGAGGCTTATTGTTGTACATTCTTCATTTTCTTTCTTTCTTTTCTTTATGTTTCTTTTATTTTGTTTCTTTATTAGTATTAAAAAAAAATTGTATATTGTCTGCTAACTTGTTTGTTTGAGTAACACCGGTTGCAGGTACAGTGTTGGTTTCTTACCACACAATAAATGGTCATCAACTCACCATGTCTCACAGACAAGAAAGAGTTGACTCACCATGAGGGTACGGCTCTGGTGTGATTATCAAATCCGTTGACAGCTGTAATAGTTTGCTCAAAACTATAGGGTATTCAACTCACCCATGTTTCATTACTGAGAGTTGAATGGTTCCCAATTCACCATGGATTTTACCTTTTGTGGTTTCCAAAGAATTGGCTAGCCCACAAGAATATGGCTTGTGGTAAAGGCAGTGGAAAACCATATTTGGTAATCAATTCACCAAGGTTATGCAACCTAAGAATTGGCTAGTCCTGAGCAAACGGCTAAAGGTAAAGATAACTCAAATCCGTTTATAGTTGATGATTTACTAAAAATCATATGGTTATCAATGTACCATGGTCTTACACTCCTAAACATTGGCTACTCCAGTAGTGATGGCTATTGGTAAAGAGACATCAAATCTATTAATTTCTTGTTCGATCTAGGCCTCTTTGATAGATCTTTGAGCCTTTGTGGATCGGTAGAATGCCTATGTAATCACAAGCACGCTACAAGAGAATCTCTAAATATAAACTAATAAAGAAGAAGAATAACTATAAAGACTTTGATCCTCTATGGATCTTTCATTCACTAAAGATATTAAGAATTCGATTACAAAACTCATAGCCGCATGTTTCTTTTATACTACAAGAAACCCTAATGCAGCATTACTAAGAAAACATGTAAAGAGATATACACTATCTCTTCCTAAATTAACTCTAACAAACTTTCTAAACATATTGTATTACCCGCAGCAAGGACAACTAACAGCAGTAACAGAAGGTACTACCAGCAGGAACCACTACCAGCAGGAACTACATACCTGCCAGTAGTAACCACTAATACTATCAGTAGCAATGAAATAAATATTATTCTAATAATTCCTAACAAAAGTACCATTGCTCAATTCCTTGGTGTCCTCCAAACGAGGGGGAGTATACATCAAGGGGGAGCCTTTGCGATCTTTTTGCTTCAACAAAAAGGGGGAGAAATGGGATATAAACTCATACTAAAAACTTGTTAAAATTAATCTTTTATTTAAAATTAGTTTATGTTTTGTCATCATCAAAAAGGAGGAGATTGTTGATTCAAATAACGTCTAAAAACGTTATCTCTATCTTTCGATATCCTTAAATTTTGATGATAACAAAATGTAAAAACACTTTACCTCAAAATTAACGTAAACAAGTTTTTAGTCAAAATATCCCGTTTCTACGTAAATCACTCTAGGTAAGAACAAACAAATTTACAACTTGACAAATGATCAAATAAGTGAATTTGTGTTTCAAACTTCACATTTTTTCAAAAATATACTTTACAAATTATTTTTGAATTATAAAGAATTGTTTTAATTAAAAAAATAAGTTTATAATTTATAACAGCTATTTTCCCCCCAAATCAGCTCTTAACTTCCCCAAATAAACTTTCAACACTAAAAACAAAAACAGGAGCATTTTTGTCTGCCACGGTACCACGGTACCACTAAATTTAGGGGTACCATCGGGTATTTAGTGGTGCCGTCCCCCTGTAACGGACACATTTTCTTTGCCTATAAATACCAGTCCACTTCACAGTTTTTGGGCATCATTTATCACACAAAACTTTCTTAATTTAATCACCTATTCACACTTACATTTCCTTGATCATTTGAAGATGATGACGAAGAGCTTAATGTTAGGAATTAAATATGAGTTGATATTGACAAAATAGGAAAGATGGAGGAGACTTATGAAGACAAAGATAAAGGACCTTAATTGTCAATTTAGAGTCTTTGTAACCCAAATCCTCTATTATATAAAGAGGCTAGGGCATAGGTTTTATCAGTATGTCTTCCATAATGTAAACATTAAAGGTGTGTGTGTGTGTCTAGGCGTCAAGTCCTCTAATGGATGCCTAGGGTTTGTAAGCTTGATGACCTTGTATAATAATAATGATTCGTTTGATTATTCCGCTGCATACAATGATTGCTATTCATTATTATTGTGTTAATTCCTAGATGAGGTCGAACAAACCTCGAGCATAACGGTTCCACAAGTGGTATCAGAGCCAGGTTTCTGATACTTTGATTTAGAAGATCCAGTAGTATTTACTCTCTTGCTACCAAGAAGATGGACATGGGGACACCACAAACATCTATCCTTGCTAAACTCCCCATGCTAAAACAGAATGAATACGATCTATGGCGGCTCAGAATTGAGCAATATTTCATGGTGCAAGACTATGCATTATGGGATATCATAATCAATGGTGATTCCTTCAAACCAACTACTTCTGAGGAAACACGTGCGGTTGGTTCCAAGAACACAAAGCTCAACACTGAGCCAGTCACAAACGATGAAAGAGTCAAAAAGAAGAATGATCAGATGGCTAGGAATTTGTTACTCATGGCAATTCCTAATGATCAAGTGTTAAACTTTAGCCACTATGAGACTGCTAAGACACTTTTTGAAGCAGTTGTGGAGAGATTTGGTGGCAATGAAGCCACCAAGAAGGCACAAAAAACCCTACTTAAGCAGAGTTATGAGAACTTTAGTGCCTCAAACTCTGAATCACTTGATCATATCTTTAATAGACTGCAAAAGATTGTCAGCCAGCTAAATGTTCTGAAAATTGTGATTCCACAAGAAGATCTCAATATGAAGTTTCTCAATAGTCTACCTGCTGAGTGGAACACCTATGTGGTTGTCTGGAGCAATAAGCCAAAACTGGAAAAGATGTCACTGAACGAATTGTACAACAATCTCAAGATTGTTGAACAAAAGGTGAAGAAAGGAGGAAGTACTAGTTCAAGTTCTGGAAACACAACATTCTTATCATCTTCCAACAATAACAGTTATGATGATGTTGAAGCAGTTAGTACTACTAGCCATAAAGTTAGCACTGCTAATGTAAAAACTAGTACTGCTGGCTTGACTGAGGAGACCATATATGCATTTGTGTCAGAGCAATCTGGTGGGTCTCAAATCTACAATGAAGATCTTCTTCAGATTGCTGAAGATGATTTGGAAGCTATGGATTTAAAGTGGCAGTTGGCCTTGATAAGTATTAGGGCTAAAAAGTATTATCAAAGAACTGGGAACAAGATCACCTTCAATGAAAGAGATGTAGCTGGGTATGATTAGTCCAAGGTGGAGTGCTATAATTGTCACAAGATGGGGCACTTTGCCAGGGATTATAGGAGCCCAAGACAGCAAAACAACAAGAGTCAGAATAGGAGGACAGTAAATGTGGAAGAAACTTCTTCCTCAAAGGCAATGGTTGCTGTGGATGTAGCTAGTTTTGATTGGAGCTTTATGGAAGAGGAAGTGGAGCCAGCCAACATTGCATTGATGGCCTTTTCAGACTCTGAGATATATATAGTTCAAAAATGATCAAACACTTGTCATGCTTTAAAAGATTATGAAACTCTTAAGAAACAGTATGATGATCTTAGAGTAGAATTTAATCAAGTGAATTTTAGTCTGTCTAATCATAAAAGAGGACTAGTTATTTTGGAAGAACAACTTGATTTTTATAGAAAGAATGAGTCTAACTTTAATGATGATATAGCTGTGTTAAAAAGAGATTTGCAACTAAAAGATGACAAGATGAGTGGACTTGTATATGAACTAAAGACACTTAAGAAAGAAAAAGAAAATATAAAGTTAAGTGTTGACACTCTAGAGTACACATCAAAAGGGGTACAGAAAATAGTAGAGACTCAAATACTTAATAAAGCTAAGTCTGGTTTAGGTTATAAGTCAGTTGCACCCCCAAATAGAGGAATGTTTGTCCCTCCAGGAATTGATTTGGCTCATACAGGTTTAGAAGAGTTTAAAGATATGGATTTTCCTGGATATGGTACTAAAATTAGTGAGAATCCTGTTAAATTTGTTAAGGCTGAGGATTCTTATGTTAGTGCTAGTGATAAATCTCTTTCTGAGGAAAAGATGTCCTCTGATAGGAACTCAGATGCTCCAATTATTGAAGATTCGACATCTGATGATGAGGATGATCAGGTTAAGGTTAAACCTGATATTGTTAAGGTAGAAGCTAAACATGCTCCTAAAGTGGTTAAAATTGAAAACATAAAACCAGTTAGGAAAAATGTTAAATATGCTGAGATGTATAGGACTAAGAACAGATCTCCAGTTTCTAAGGGTAGTCAGAGGAACTGGAACCACTCAAAATCTAATCAATTGAATGATGAGTTTGTTATGATTAGAAAAGTATGTTTTGTCTGTGGAAGTTTTGACCATTTGGCTGCTTATTGTGATTCTAACCCATGGAAAAAGAATGTTTTTGGGAATTCAAGGGTGAATAGGAATAACAATGCTAGGGTAACTCAAAATAGTCCAACAAGGTTGACTGACCCTAATGTGAATCATAAAATGTCACCCAGAGCAGTTATGTTAAGGTCTGGCATCAAAGCAGTTTCAACTGCTAGCCCAAATAAATGGTTTAAAAACAAACAAACTGTTTCAAATCATGCACAAACAGTTAAAAGACATTTTTATAAGAAAACAGCAATGACAAATAAAAAATGGGTGTCTAAAGCTAAACCAGCAGTTCCAACTGCTAGGTCAGCAGTTCAAACTGCTAGTTCAGCAGTTCCTACTGCTAGAAACTTTAATGCTGTTAAGGGTAAATGGGGCAATGTTGTCAAGGCCTCAGCACATTGGGTTTGAAAATCTAACAAACCCAATGGTGCTCAATGACCTTCAATGAATTTTCTCATATTGATGCACAAGGCAGATCCAAGCCAGTGATGGTTTGGGTCCCCAAAAGGCACTAAAACCTTTATTTTGTGTGCAGGAACATTCTTCAAATGGTGAAGAAGACAAAGACTACTCAAATTCGTTCATGGTTGACAGTTTACCAAAAATTAGATGGTCATCAACTCACCATATCTAAGTGTAAAGAGTTGACTAGTCCAAAGCAAACGGCTATTGGTAAAGACATATCAAATTCGTTGATAGCTGATAGTTTGCTAAAAACTATAAGTGGATAAAACTGTTTTCATCTCCACAATTGAGTTTATCCTAATCTCTGAAAATTTTTGCTAAACAGTTTGTACTGCTAGTTTCAACTAGTTTGTACTGATGGTTCAACCTTGGTTTCGTACTGAGTTTATACTCTATGATTCACCTCTCTCATAAGGTCACACATATGGAAGTGTTGAGAGCAGTTTGCAACTAAACAACTGAATTGATGGTAACTTGTACATATTGTCATAATGGAGGCTGAGCTTCAATGTCATATGTTCTAGTTCATGTGATGGTGAAGATTCTTCCAAACAGGGGAGGAATTTGTTGCTGTTAAAGATGATTATGTAACTCAGGGGAGGATATCAACTCAAAAGCTAGATAATTGTGAAGATTGTGAAGATTTTAATGGAGTACTTACTGTTATGGTTTCTTCAAAAGCTTATATGTGAAGAAAATTCTCAAGTGATTCAAGATTGAAGATAAGTGTTTGAAAGAATCCACCTCATCATCAACATTGGAGTTTAATTCGAAAAACTTACTGATTTACACAGAAATCATAAGTTTAGGGGAGGATTGTTGGGAATTAAACTAACAGTTGGTACTGCTCACAAATAAATTAGTACTGTTGAAGATCGTTCAAGAATACACTATCAGTACTAAGTCAGTTAGTACTGTTGGTATAAGAAGTTAGTACTGTTTATTAGATAAAGACTGAATCGTGCATGGATAAATATAGAAAAGATATGATGTATATCTTATTTGTATAGGATTATACGATTGATAGTTTACTTGTAAAGGACTCCTTGTCCTATAAAAGGAGATCCTAGGTTAAGTTTTATACATGCATTATTGATAGAGCTTCACAATCTCATTGTAATTCATATAGTTATTGAAGCAAATCGTTTGGTTAAACTGTGTGTTATCATTCTTACTGTTACATTCATACGATCACATACAATCACCAAACACTAAATCTTCTAAGTACTTGGTGGTAAATTCCGCGTGCTATCAAGTATACACTCAAAGTATCTCCAGCACAATTCATGTGTTTAGATCCGGTCGTGTGTTTATACTTCATCATGGGACTACTAATTTGTTTGTCACGTGATGCATGCTATCCAAGGACGTTGATCTTTTCTTCTACGACGAATAATGGGACGGTGGAAATTATTTTTGGTGAATCAGTATTCTTTAATTCTCATCTATAATATGTAGCTTGGGATGTTTTATATTTGCATGATACTGATATAATGCGAGAGTGGCTGCTTCTTGGATTCTAGTGCATGGTCATTGATTGGCTGTTTGCGTTAAAGACACCTCATACCAAACGCATCTTGATCATTTATTTGTCATAGGAAGTGGAATAAAATTACATGAAATGAGGATAAGCATATACAGTTGAATGTTTATTGATTTGGAATTGGTGGTTCCAACACACACATAGAGGGAAATACACACAGAGGAGATTTGATTTTTGGTTTCGGTTAAAGAACTATTTTTCATTCTACTACTGCTTGGTTTCAAATATTATTGTAGTCATTTTTCGTAAGCTATTTGATGCTCGTTCATAGATGGTACTACATGGTACTTGTTTCTATGGTGGTTGGTTATTCGACAAGTTCTTTCGAATGGTTACCATATGGGTTTCAGGGGAAGCTTTAACATTTAACCATTTATGTGCTACATCGAGGTGAAGGTTTTCATGATTATTCGTTGGTAGTCTTACTGAAGATTTGGAATTTTTATGTCTTGAGTTCATTTATAAAAGAAAGCGTTTTGGTGTTCTTAATGGTGGGTAATTCAAGACATTATAAGACTCGATTGGAAGTATGGTACTGGTTGGTAATTACGACGATCAAAGTTGCATATTTCTTTTTCTTTTCCTAGTTGAGTGTGACAAAAAGGGGAAGAAGATATTGAAGATTGCAGCTTGAAGATTCTTGATGGTATGCATGGCTTAAGGGGAAGACGACATCTTTCATACATGGTTTTGTCATATCAACTAGGGGAAGATTGTTAGGAATTAAATATGAGTTGATATTGACCAAATATGAAAGATGGAGGAGACTTATGAAGACAAAGATAAAGGACATTAATTGTCAATTTATAGTCTTTGTAACCCTAATCCTCTATTATATAAAGAGGGTAGGGCGTAGGTTTTATCAGTATGTCTTCCACAATGTAAACATTAAAGGTGTGTATGTGTCTAGGCGTCAAGTCCTCTAATGGATGCCTAGGATTTGTAAGCTTGATGACCTTGTATAATAATAATGATTCGTTTGATTATTCCGCTGCATACAATGATTGTTATTCATTATTATTGTGTTAATTCCTAGATGAGGTCTAACAAACCTCGAGCATAACGGTTCCACACTTAAGAATGACGAAGTTGCTCTCATGGCTCGTGACTCAAACGAGGTACACTCTGACTCATCTTATTCTTCTATTGATGACGACACCTTGCAAAAGGAATATAACAATCTATGTGAACTTAGCTTAAAAATCATAAACAAAAATAAGTTTTTGAAAACTAAGAAGTAATTTTTAGAAAATTAAGTTTATGAATTAAAAGAAAAAGCTAAAAGATTAGAAAAGAGTAAAGCTATTGACGAGGTATGTATATCATGTCAAGAGCTTAGACTTGAATTAGAGAAACTTAAAATCACACAGGACACACATATCCAACAAAACTCTAAATTCAAAAGATTTGATAAAAAGATTAGTTGTGTAGATGAAATAGTGAAAATTCAAAAATTACCACACGATAAAACTGGACTAGGTTTTTTGAAATTAGGAGATTTAAGTAGTCTAAAGAAACAAACCGCGAAAGTACAAGAAACAGTTCCAACAGTCTCAGAAACCCACGGATCAGACGGAACCAAATCCTTGGTTCCGCCAGTAGTTGAGATGGGATACGTGGGAACTGTAATAGAACAGAAAGCTTGCATATCGGCTTGTACACAGTTCGTTAAAGTCACAAAGAAACCTAATACTAGTTCAACTGTAAACAAAAAGAAAAACCAGCTGTTACTATAGGAGTAGGACTTTCTAAGAATGAATTTAGAGCTAAAACTACTCAACAAAGACCTAAGACGACTATTCCCAAACGCCCCTTTCCAAAAAGCAACTACAACACGCAACCTTATTATCAAAATGTGTGGGAAACTAGAAGGGGGGGTTAAATAGTTTACCGGTTAAAAAAAACTTCTTTTAAAAATCTTGTTTTAAAAGTATGATATTGGAAACTTTGATTCGAACACTTATATGTAATCAATCAACACCAATATGAACTAGACACTATTCTAACTAATGATAAATAATAAAAGTAAAGAGTAGAGTTGGAAAGATCAAACCGAGACAGAGGATTTATAGTGGTTCGGCTACGAAGCTCTTCTTCGCCCTACTCCACTCCCCGAGTACCACACTCGAGAGTTTCAAGTACTATGCCAACAACCTCCCTTAAGGCGGAGAAAACCGTACACGTCGCTTATCCTTTTACCGACACTAAGCTAGATGTCGAGTGCTAATCTTAGCTAGCACCAATCTACCAAGGTCCACGTGACCAAACACACAAGCCCAATGGCTTCAAAAGATCACCAAGATCTCAACACGATCACAATGATCAACACTCACTTCACTCTACTCAACTAACACTAACCTAATGACCCTTGATCTTCTTGATCAATCACACAAGCCCAATGGCTTCAAGAGATGTTCACTATCTCTATAGATCACACTTGATCTTCACTCTCACTTACAAAAAGAAAATAAACTTGATGTATGCTAAGACACAACAAGGTTGTAACAAGTGTTACAAAAACCTATCAACTATAACTCTAGTATCTTCTTGATTACTTGAGTTCTTCTCTTGCTAATGAAGAGGGATGACAACACCTTGTATCAACTTGGATACTTGTGTTCTTCTCTTGCTAGTGAAGAGGTATGAAGAGGATCACTTGAAGGATGATTGGATCACTCTTGAAACAAAGAAAAACTAATCTAAATGACCCTAAGAAGTGAAAGGTATGAGAGGATTTAACAAAGGGATTTTTCTGTGTGTGAAGGGTGCCTAAAACTGTGAAAGAGGTGGGTATTTATAGGCAAAGAAAATCTGAACGTTACAATTCAAAATGGTACGGACGGCTCCGTTAAATACCATACGGCTCCACTAAATTTAGTGGAACCGTGGAGCCGTGGTAGACTAGGACGCTCCAAATTTTGTCTTTTCTGGTGAAAACTTATTTGGGGAAGGTTGGAGCTGATTTTGGGGGGAAAATTAGCTGTTGTGATTTTCAAACTAATTTTTCCATTAAAACATTTCTTAATATTTCAAAAATAATTTGTCATGTGTATTTTTGAAAAAATGTTTTGTCCAATTTAAAATGTGAATTTTCAAAACATAAATTCACTTCTTTGATCACTAGTTCAAGTTGTAACTTTGTTCAAGAGTGATTTGCGTAGAAACGGGATCTTCCGATTAAAAACTTGTTAACGTTAATTTTAAAGTAACGTGAGTTCACATTTTGTCATCCTCAAAACGTGAAGTAATCGAAAGATATAAATAACGTTTTTAGAGCATTATTTGCATCAACAATCTCCCCCTTTTTGATGATGACAAAATATAAACTCATTTTATGTTAAAATTAGTTTTAACAAGTTTTTAATGAGTTTACTCCCATTTCTCCCCCTTTTTGTCAAATCAAAAAGGTGGTTAAGGCTCCCCATTGATGTGTACTCCCCCTCATTTGGAGAACACCAAGGAATCGAGCAATGGATCGTGCTACAAAACAAAGTTAGACGACAAATATACAATATCTAACAAGTAGCACATTGTGACAAATAACCAATCCCTTAAAAGGAAAACCTCCACATAAAAACATTCATTCATAAAACAAACAAGTGTCATAGTAATGTATGACTACATAGAAAGCACAAAGGAAGATAACAAGAAGCCTAAATTCCTAATGACTAGAGACAAGCTTCATTTCCAAGAGGGGTCCTAAGAGTTTATTGTGGAGGACTAAACAAGCAAGTGTTTAGTTGTTTTGGTTAGGAGGTGGTGGAGATTGGGGCCCCATTTGAGGTGGTGGAGGTGTCAAGAGAGGTTCTATATAGTAGAACATGAAATGAATCTCGTCTCTTAAGAAGTAGATGAGATTACGGTTATGGAGACAACATAGGCAATTAGCACTATGTAACTCAAAGGGATGCGGTTGGTTGGGTTGTGCCATGATAGGAGATAGTGATTGTGGTAGGTTTGTTGGAGGCGAAATTGGCATGGCATTGTCCAATGGGGTGAAGGGGGATGGTGTGTACTCCATTGATGATGTAGTGTAATAGAATGATGAAGATGTTGTGTAGGTAGATGATGTTTTAGATGGTGCATAAGGTGGTGATGGTGAGTATGGAGTGGCTTGGGAAGGTGGTGTCATAGCTTCATCATCTCTTGTGAGATCCACAAAGAGTGGTTTTGAGGGTGGTTTTACGGTTATCCTAGGTTTCTTGGAGATTTGAGAGGTTGAACCATGTGTGGAGGACATGGTGTTTGTGGGATGGGAGGTTGAAGGTGAAGTGCAAGATAAGCTTGCAAGGGTGAGGCCTTAAATAGGCAAGTTGGGTGAAATTTGAATTAAAGTTGATCCTATGGTGTAGGAAGGGAATCCTAGGGTGAATGTGAGGGTGCAAGGTTTGCAGGTTTGAGGTTAGGGTGATAGGGAAGTAGGAATAGGAAAAATCCGTTATACAGGGTCAAGGCTCCGTTAAATACCCCACGGTACCGTTAAATTTAACGGTGCCGTCCCTATTTAGTGGTGCCGTGACACTGTTGGCACAAAAATTTCTTTGCAGGCTAGTTTTGGGCAGCTAGGGGGAATTTTCTAGGGAAACTAATTCCTGGAAATGAGAGTGCCTCAACTCACTAGGTACTTATTTTCCTAATATATCCATACAATACTACATCTAGCACATAAGGATGATCATGCAATGTTCTTAAATAATCATAAGCATGCAAGCATAAAAGGACAAGATAAAATATCATTCAAATATCACATAGAATATTCATGTAAGCATGTAAGATAATTTAAACATTAATTCCTAAAATTACTTATTAGTAATAAACCCTAGTGAGAGACATAAATCTCTTCCTAACTACTTATGACTTGAGCATTCCCCCTTCTTGTCACACTCTCGTCTTGAGTATTTGTCTCATTCTCATGATTAGGATCATCAAAGGGTGCAGAGTGGGTGGTGAATTCGGAAGTGAGGATGGTTGAGACATATGACTCGGTTATGGGTTTCATGACAGGTGTGAACAGGGAGTATTGAGGACCATGAAGGTAAGGGTGAAATGTCATGAAGTGAGGATAAATACGGGTTAGGAACATCCCATAGGGTATCAATTTATTCTTTTTACCCTTGAGATGAACAATTCGCTTAGCGAAGAAGTAAGCAAGATTGTAAGGTTGTTGGGTTAAGAGACAGTAAATCATATGAGCACAACACGCCGGGAGTTGCTCACGATTTCCTGTGAGACTTAGAACACTTTCTCGCAGGATGACTGCCCAAGAAAGTAGTTCATGACGCACATCTTCCAAACGAATTTTCGTTGGATGTGGGTGAGGGTGAGTACGGATGATTTTGGTTAGTACGGTTGGAGAGGGTATGTACGAACAGTACGGACTATTCTCCTCACGATAGTGAAAGAGAGACTCAAGACACCAATCTTCAGTATTGGCACATTGCCCATGATTGGGTATTCTAAAGATTTGAGCAAATTGCTCAAGAGTTAGAACGTATTTGAAGTTTTTGACCCAAAACCAAAGTGACAAGGATTGATCCTCGTTACATACGAGTTCAACTTGTCGGAAGAACTCCAACACAAAGCGAGGACAAATGTACTCGTTAATGTGGAGTAGACAATCGAATCCTATAGCTCTAAAGGAAGTGTTGATGTCCCGGTGGTAAACAAGGGATGGATCAACGACACGGCCTTCATGAAACCGACGGGTTTCAAGATCGACATAGGCACGAATGTGGTTACCGGGTGTAGTGGGTTCACGGGAGATTTCAGGTGTATAGGTATCGGTTAGGAGATGATCAAAATCATATTCATGAGACATTTTTGTGTCCTATAAGAAAATTTTAAGAAAAATTTAGAATAAAAACCAGTTGCATACAACACGTGCCTAGTGTATGCCTATATGCAGACTATATGGAGGTGCGGTAATCTCGAATCAAAAGAAAAATAATGAGATTACCCAAACACTCCTGATTTCACTTTAGCTCAAACAAATATGTCGAAAGTACATATTGATTATGTAATTCGAATAATATTTGTGAGATCATGAATGCATGAGAAAGTGTTTTTAGTTTGCATCAACAATGTATGAAAAAGAATAATTTCATGATCCTAATTTTGTGAGATTTTAAAATTGATGGAATTGGGGTGTTTTAGTGTTGATGACTTCTAATTTTGAAACATTCCTAGAAAAAGGTGGAAATCCCCAATTCAATTTTCATCAATGAACAAACCCTAGACTCAAAATTAGAAATAAATAAGAGTAAGATAACTTACAACTTATGTAGAAAATGGTAAAATGATTGAAGATCTTGAAATCAATGTCTTGAATATGATCTTGAAGAGGTGTAATTGAGTTTTGGGTTGTGAGGTTAGGTTATGACAGCAGTTGCTGAGACTGAGAGGGTTTGTGATGAGTAATGTAGAAAAAGGGGACTGAAATCCTGAATGTTCCAGATGCACGGTTCCACGGTACCGTTAAATTTAACGGTGCCATACCACATTTAGTGGAGCCGTGATCTGCTGGGACTGTTTTCTGTCCCATTTTGATTTTTGACGAATAAGCCACGCTGTTTTAGTGAGATCTTATGACATGAGGAAAGAATTTGTACCTAACAAATTCTTATGACTAGGGGTTCCTAAACTTGACTAGACGAGATACACGGGATGACTTCAAGAGTCATGAGATTTATGAAATATGTTCCATCATTCCTAGACCTAGACGGAGGTAGTTAAAGGATTCTAGTTTGAGAGGTTTGGTTAGTATGTCAGCGATGTTGTCCTGAGAAGGAACTTTCTCAATGGAAATATTTCCTTTCTGAACATTATCACGAAGGAAGTGGTGGCGAATTTCAATGTGTTTAGTACGGGAGTGTTGGACAGGGTTTTTGCTCAAGTCAATAGCACCTTTATTATCACACATAATAGGAACATCATCTAAGTGTATGCTATAGTCGTTAAGGGCTTGTTTCATCCATAGTGCTTGCTGACATGCCTTTCCGGCGCTTACGTACTCGGCTTCGGTAGTGGAGATGGCAAGAGCCATTTGTTTTTTGGAGAACCAAGAAGTTAGACAACAACCCATGAAGGTACAAACGCCACTCGTGCTTTTTCGATCCACGTAATCTCCCGCATGATCAGAGTCGGCATAGACAACAGTTTCTATACCGGTCCCCTTGGGATAAAATAATCCCAAGTGTATAGTGCCTTTAATGTATCAGAAGATACGCTTAACCGCTTCAAGATGAGAGGTTTTGGGATCCTCTTGGAAGCGAGCACAAAGGCAGACACTAAACATGATGCCGAGCCTACTTGCCGTGAGGTATAGTAAACTACCTATCATACCTCTATACTTAGTGCTATCCACGGACTCACCTTCTTCATCTCTCGTGAGTTTTATTTCCGTGGACATGGGAGTTTTCATGGGCTTAGACTCTTCTAAACTAAACTTCTTAAGCATTTCCTTACTATACTTAGATTGATTAAAGAAGATACCATCTTCCATTTGCTTAATTTGTAAACCAAGGAAGAAATTTAATTCGCCCATCATGCTCATCTCAAACTCGTCATGCATGATCTTAGAAAAATCATTGCACAGTTCTGGACAAGTTGAGCCAAATATGATGTCGTCGACATATATTTGAACAATGATGAGATGTGAATCTCTTTTCTTTGGGAAAAGTGTGTTATCAACAACTCCCATGGTATATTCATGTTCAATCAAGAATGATTTCAGTCTATCATACCAAGCTTTGGGAGCTTGCTTAAGACCATAGAGTGCTTTCTTGAGTTTATAAACATGATTCGGATGTTCGAAATCAATGAATCCCGGAGGTTGTGCAACATATACCTCCTCGTTGATATAACCATTTAGGAATGCACTTTTCACGTCCATTTGGTACAATTTAAAGTCTAAGGCACACGCATAGGCAAGGAGTATTCTAATAGATTCTAATCTAGCTACGGGTGCATAGGTTTCATCATAATCTATTCCTTCTTGTTGGTTATAGCCTTGTGCTACCAACCTTGCCTTATTCCTAGTCACGACGCCATTTTCGTCGAGTTTATTCCTAAACACCCACTTAGTTCCTATGATGGTTTGATTCCTAGGAGGAGATACCAACTCCCAAACTTGGTTTGCAGTGAATTGATTAAGTTCCTCTTGCATGGCAAGTATCCAACTTTCATCCTTAATCGCTTCACTGGCATTCTTAGGTTCTACTGTTGATATAAAACAAAAGAAATTACTTTTGTTTTGGGCTTGTGACCTAAGGGTTCTTTGGTTTAGGTTTCCTATGACATTTTCAATAGGATGGTTCTTGGATTCCTTAATGTTGACAGTTTCGTCAATTTCAACTATTTCATCCTCAATGTCATCATCTAAGGTTTTCTTGCCATTATCCTTAACGGCTTCTTCCTCATCTAAGTCATCATCCACCAAGGGTGATGTCTTAGTTGGTGGAGGGCTTTCATCGAATGTCACGTTAAGTGACTCTTCGACTTTCATTGTTTCCTTATTTAGGACAATGTAAGCTTTACTATTTTGGGAGTATCCTAGGAAGACACCTTCGTAAGACTTTGGGTCAAACTTGGGGAGGTAATCTTTAGTGTTTAGTATGAAGCACTTGCTTCTAAACACTCTAAAGTAATCAAGAGTAGGTTTTCTACTAATGAAGCGAAAAGTGTACCGCTTTTAAGGGGTCATTTAAGCCCTAAATCGTATTTATTTGATCAAATATTGCCCTAAATCGTTCCTTTTGTCATTTTAGGTACTTTTGAGGAGAAATTTGGAAAAGGAAGCATTTTGGACATTTTTGGAGCATAAAAGTGAAGAAAACGACAAAGTCTCAAAATCTTGCTGGAAGTTACCTTTGACGGCGTCAGGATTAACCCTGGACGGCGTCATGGCTTGGCAAAAGTGGTGGATGTGAAATTTACTCATGATAAGCCAGAGAAATTGCATGGAAATTCTGACGGCGTCACTCTTTAATCTGATCAAGGTCGTCACGTTATAATTTAAAGAGGGACGGCGTCACGTTCATAGTCTGAGGGCGTCAAGCCTTGATAAGCCAGAACGGATTTTGGAGAGCTAAAGAGGGACGGCGTCAAGAAGGTCATCCGAGAACCCTAAAAGCGGCGAGGGTGACGGCGTCACACTCCATAACGTGACGCCGTCAGATCTAAAAATCTATATATAGTTTTGCAATTCTTTGTCATTAGTGTGAAACTTATTGGGGAACTTTGTGTGTGAAAACCCTAGGACGAATTTGGCAGCTCTTTCAAGGCTTTTTGCCTTGAGATCTTCCATGTTACATTGAAGATAAGTTATCAATTAATCATTCAATATGTCTATGTGTTGTTTGATTCTATCTTATTCTTGTCTTTTGTTTAACATGTTAGGCTAGATTTATCTTGTGTTTGCTTAGATCTAATGAAACCTAGCTATTGATTATTGGTTATTAGTGTGTTGTTAGTTGTATTGGATGATTGTTCATCTATGTTAGGCTTAAGAAAACTGGCTAACTTCCTATTCGGTAACTTGCTTGAACGTCTTAAGAAACATGAACCAATGCGTACTAAAGGTTTTTATGGTTGTATTTAATGCACAAGCGAATTCTAGTGATCCCATGTTAGGAGCTTCCTAGCCGGCTCGACATAGGAGTGAAGTAGGAGCTTGTAGAGTTGGGGAAGTACGTACGCCACCCCACGAATGGTATTAAGGAATACACCCGTCATCCACGCAACTAATACACACTAATCAACCGGTAAAAGATAGTTAGGGAGTAAGGAAATCTAAGTAAACACATTTCCCTCCACATAAGTATTCACCAACATTTTCATTTTCTGTTATTTTATTTTATTTGCATTCGTAGTAATTTGGGTTAGTTGACTAGCAACTAATTCCGCCCACTCTTTCAAACCCGAGATTTTACTTGCTTTCCAAAAAAATATAAAAACATAAAAAGAATCTTCTCTCACCCTTAGACCTATTAAAGTAATTTTTCATACCTAACGAACACTATTCCCTGTGGAGAACGATCAATCCCCCGTACTTACCACTACACTATACTACATCGGTCAGGTACACTGCCTGGTGGGGTTGTAAGCCTCTTAAGATCCCTCGAGAGGTAAAACCTGTTGTAAGGTCGCAAAACCACGCATCATCTACCTTTCATGATTTCATATGGGGTTTTTCCTAAGATAGGCCTAATTAAAATCCTATTAAGTATGCAAGTTGAGGTGTCCACCGCATTACACCAAAACTTTTGTGCAATTGATTGTTCATTCAACATCGTTCTACTCATTTCTTGTAGAGTACGATTTTTCCACTCTACTACCCCATTTGATTGTGGAGTGCGTGGAGCTGAGAAATTGTGAGTAATACCATTAGCATCACAATATACTCCAAATTGCACTTCATTATCAAATTCCCGACCATGATCCGTCCTAATGGAAACTATTGTACATCCTAGTTGATTTTGGACTTTCTTACTAAAAACCTCGAATTCCTCAAAGGCTTGAGTCTTATTCTTAAGAAATCTAGTCCAAGTGTACCTAGAGTAGTCATCAACTATTACTAAGGTGTAGTAGTTTCCTCCGTAGCTCCGTAAGGCGGATGGACCGAATAAGTCCATATGAAGGAGTTCTAGGCATCTAGAGGTCGAGACAATATTCTTAGCTTTGTGACTAGAATGAGCTTGTTTTCCAACTTTACAAGCGTCACAAAAGTGTTGATCAAACTTAATCTTCGGTAGATCTCTAACTAGTTCCTTAGATGCCAATGATTGTATCAAGCGCATATTGGCATGACCTAATCTCCTATGCCATAAAGTGGAGTTATCATCTATGGTTGCTAAGCATATCCTATCCTGAGGCTTATTTCCTATTTTCATAACAAATAGGCCATTTCTCCTAACTCCTTTGCCTATGGTTTTACCATCCTTAATGATCTCACTACCCTCTTCAGAGAATATAACTCTACACTTATTATCTACCATTTGACTAATGCTAAGCAAATTAAATCCTAAGTTATCTACATGCTCAACATTTCTAATAGTGAGGGAGTTTTGAGTTGTTGGTCCACGAATTGTATGTGGATCTGTAAGTAGTCTTGAATACCTAGTAGATGGTTGGGATAAATCCAAACCAATCTAAGTGAGAAACCCTAGACGATTGTTGATGTTAATGCGGAATCTTAACAAGAACAATGAAGAACACACACAGAGATATCACTAACTTCGTATATTGATTTTAATCACAATAGTGAACTCGTACAACTCACACACACACACCTAACAATCTTTAGGGATCCTTTTATAACACAAGGAAACCCTAATACTAACCGACTAAGAAGATATTCACAAATCTTCTATAAAGATACTTACACGTTTTGTATCTTTTCCTAACTTATCTCTAACAGACTTTCCTAACTTCACGACCAGACTTAACATTATAAGTCAACCAGACTTAAACATACTACCAGACTTAACTTTGCATTACCAGACCTAATTACAAAGACAGACCTAACTCTGACATACTACCAGACCTAAGTTGTCTTCTCTTGATTCGTATCATAATTCCCAACAATCCTCCCCTAACTTGATCTTCATGCTCCATGAACTTCAAGTTCTTCTGGTTAAGCCTTCTGAGGATTGAATCTTGAACACTTTGAATTTTATTTAGGTCTTGATCCTTTCTAGCAGCTTGAATCTTGATAAGCTCTTCTGATATGGTCTTTGCAGCAACATTGACTATATGTACATCAAATTCATTTAAGTTCCAGACTATTCTCATCACTTCCAAATGTGTTACCATTTGTGAGAGGTGAATCATTGAAAATGTAATGGATTTGAAATCTCTTTACCAATAGCCATTACCACTGGAGTAGCCAATGTTTTGGTGTGCAAGACCATGGTACATTAATAACCATATGATTTTTAGCAAATCATCAACTTATCAACGGATTTGTTAAGTCTTTACCAAAAGCCGTTTGCTTCTGGACTAGTCAATTCTTTGATGGAAAAGCACCTCATCATGGTGAATTGATTACCATTTATGGTTTTCCACAGCCTTTACCACAAGCCATAACCTTGTTGGCTAGCCAACTCTTCACTTATCTTAGATATGGTGAGTTGAATACCATACAATTTTTGGCAAATTGTCAGCCATAAACGGATTTTAGCAATCTTTACCTGTTAGCCGTTTGCTCAGGATTAGCCAGTCCTTGTGTTGATGAGACAAGGTGGACTGATAACCTTTTGATGTGTTAGTGCCAAGCACCTCCACCAAGTGAGAAGTTCCAATAGTCTCTCTCAACAACTTGTGAAAATTCTTTCAAACACCCTTAAGCTACATCCTTCAAAGACTGCCTCTTAATTAAATCCAATAACATCTCATATACTTCATCCTTTTACCAGTATACAACTTTTTGCTCATCATTTCCTTGCAAACACTTGATGACAAAGGATATTCCACTTCTGCAAGCATATAAATATCAACATTCTTTAATGAAACACAATGTACCTTGCAGGTATGAAAGTATCTTCAGCTGACAATATTTTGCTCTTCAGGAAGTTTCCACACTTTATCTGACTCAGTTGGTGGCTTAAACATCACCTTCAAATTACCCCAAAAGACTCTTTCAAATTCATCTTCAGGTAGATGATCTCCATATTTAATGTTCACCAACTGATAAAGTTCTTGAAGATCCTCCCTATTCACATCATTTAGAATTCCAGCAAAATTCATATAAACAATGTCAGAAATATTCTCCCTTATAATTTGATATGCAGCTCTTTCACCAGTCATGATTAATTGATACTTGACAACCTTAGTTGGTTCCTTTGTGCTTTCAATAGTCCCCATGGTGGCTCCTTCAGATGAAGGTTCTTCCTCTAATTCCTCTTCAACAACCACTTTCTTGGATTTACTTTTTCTTTCCAAACCTTTTCTTCTTTGAAACACAATAGGCTTTATTACTTCAGCTTGCACTTCTTCTGATGACTTTCCAACTTCAGGTTGTATATCAATCATTTTATCAGGTTCAATGACTAGTTCAGTCTCTTTAGCCTTTCTACCCTGAAAACAATATTTCTGCACATCATCATAATCAATAGCTTTGTAACCTTGAACTCTCTCAATTGCCTTGAGATATGCTACTTGAATTTCCTCATATGACTTCCCTTTCATCTGTTCCAAAGATAGATGCATTTGATTCTTAAGATACATCTTCATATCATGTTTCTTTTCTGCCATAGACATCTTCTTGGGAATCTTTGATTTCTTCTGAAGCTTGAACTTTTCTAAGAATCCACCCAATGTATCATCATTATTTCTTGCATTTATGAAGTCAGCTAACTGTTTGGCTCGTTCATCAGCAGTTAAACCTTCAACAGTTAGAAGCTCCTCATACTTTGCTCTCACTTCATCATCAACATTGAGCAGCTTTGTAAATTCATCAGATTCTTCAGCCAATTGTCTTGCATAAACTGCATCTAGCTTCTTTTGTCTTTCTTCTTCAGCAATATCTTGTGCCTTAATCCTCTCAATTTCAGCCTCAGATGCTAGTTCTTCTCTTGTTTTGCTCTTAGACTTCTTTGGCTTTGAAGTTTCGTCCACAACCTGCTTTCCCTTTCTTTGTGCAGATTGTTGCTCTTCATTACCAGAACTAAGTTCATTACCAGACTTTCCTTCACCAGACTTTTCATCAGATATTGTCCCAAACTTTTCAATCTCTTCCTCAGCAGACAAAATTAACCTTCTTCTCTTCCTATCCTGTTTAATTTTGCCCATTGATTGAGCCAAAGTCTCTGCTACTTCCAGTGTCTCTGGACTGATGGTGGTGACATTGTCTTGAACTAGAGGTTCTTGAACTGGTGTTTGAAGAATATTTTCTTGTTCTTGTTCCAAATTCCTCCCCTGTTTGGAAGAATTTTCAGCTTCTCCCTCCTCATCATCAAAAGAAACACCCTTTTTCGTCATTGCCACTCCCATTTTTTTTACTTTTTGCACCAAAGTCGCATACGCTTTTCTAAGTGCCTCATTAGACTTTTCCAAAATGGCAATCTTCTTTTGCAGTTGAGGAACTATGATAAGAAGATTTTCCACAGTTATGGGAGCATGTTCCTCCTCCCTTGCAGGACTTGGAACATTTGGTTGTGAAGGTGAAGATTGTTGAATAGGTGTAGGTAATCTTTCAACAGATGGTGAGGGACCTGGTTGAGATGATGGAGTTGGGGTAGATGTAGGTGTAGCAGACCTAGATGATCCTTGGTCTTGTTCCTCATCAGGGTGCACTTGTGCAGCTCCAGAAGTACCTGCATTGTTAGTACCAAGCATAGCAGCAAGCAAAGGTCTGTGTGTCCCTTGAAAACCCCTTTTTATATTTGCAAAAAGTTTGGGAGTAAAGGCCACACTGATGTAAGGCACTTTATCCTTAGTTTCATAATTCAAGATCATTTGCAAAAATCGTGGATACATTAAAATTTTGGGTCCTTAGCATTTTTCACCATTCCTTCAAAAATTAGTTTTGAAAAGTTAAATTTCCTTCCAAGTGATAAACAGACCAATGCAGAAGCAATTCTGCTTCCAAATTGATCCCATCCACCACTCTTGGGACTTAAGCTCTGAAGTAAATGATGTACTAAAAACCTCCACTGAGGTGTAAAATGACTTTTCCAAAAGGTAAAACTTCCATCTGTGGGGTACCCAATGTTATTCAATCCCTCCAAAATATCATCACTAGGCAAATCAAATTCTCCTAAAGCATCATCCAATTGGAGACTTTCCCTAATGGAGGCTTCAGTAATGGTAAAACCATTTTTATCTATAATTGCCCTTAAACATGGTGTCCCATCATCAAGAGTCTCAGAGGTAACCGACCTCCAGAACTGCTTGACAAGGGACTGATAAATAGTAGGATTATGAATTAATGAATAACAAATGTAAGAACCTTTTAGGAAATCCACAATCTCCTCGAAACCTGCACTTTGATCTGGCTTCTTCAAGAAACCAACTTGATTATGCTTGTCAACAAACTTGAGGTTAGCCATGGATGAGTTAATGATTTAGGTCTGGTTGATTGGAAGGGTAGGGTTTTGAAAATATTTGCGTAGAAACAGAGTCGTGAGTTCAAAATAAAGATGATTTAAATTTGGAAAAAATAAAGAATAAAAGGAGATAAAATATATCAAATTTTAATCTTATATACTTCATAAATATCTCTTTTTACCGAAAATAGTGCAACGGTAATATTTTAGATAAATCTTTATTACTCTGACCAGATCTAACGTCATAAATTTAACACTACCCGACCTAAAATGGTCAACCAGGCCGAATCATAAACTTACCAGACCTAACCAAAAGAGTGGACTTACACACTGAATATAGCGAATGCAAGGCTTTACATCATCTCATTCCAATCTTTTCTGCAAGAATTAGTTTAACAACAAGAAAAAGGAGACAAAAACTACTCTTTGCAAGACACACAAGCTACCAGATTTAACACTTAAGTTTACCCGATTGAAAAACTTGTAAAACTTGTACATTTGCCTCCCCTTAAATGTACATTACCTCCCCTTAAGTGTAAATCCTTTTTTTTTTTTTTTTTTTTTTTTTAAACAAAGATACTTAACCAAAATAAGAATTGTGGTCAACTTTCCAAAAGTACAATTAATAACTCTTTGCCTGCAAGTATTAACCCATACACCAACCGAGCATTAAATGACATTAAACCTTGATTTTCCCTATAAAACCACCCATTGTTTTATCACAAAACCATCACAAACCAAAAGAAAAACCTTATAAACATAATGAATCCTTCCAACTAAGAAATCATAGAGATATCATCCGAGTCTTCTTGGGATCCAAATGGCTCATCTTCTGATTCATCATCAGGAGGATGGGGTGGATACTTCCCACCAGGGTATTCTTCAATCACAAGAAACAAGACATTAAGAGAATCAACTCTGGAGCAATGGCTAGCTGCTTATGATCTTACTGAAAAGGAACCTGATGATGAAGCACCAAAGACTTCAAAACCAATTCCCCCTTCTGATGTAGATGATAGAAGTGCTAAAGAAGAAGACCCCTCAAATGATGATGAAGTGACTTTTCCTTCGAAGGTTGTGCCATCCTTGAGAAGTGGTTCTATACCACGTCCACCACCAAGCAACCTGATTCTTGGACTCCCATGCCCAAAAGCGTGGAATCAGTTTGGTGGCAGAGGAGCCAAGAAGACCATTCCTGACTTCATGAGCAAAGGGAAACAAAAAGTGTAGGTGGTGGTGTTTGGCTGGTTTATGTTGAAGCTTTTGTCTTATGATGCATTGTAAATTGCATCCTTGAATGCAATCACTTGTTAATAAATAAAAAGCTCCATGGTTTTGTTGTTTTAATATTCCACATATGAATCACTTGCAATAGAGAAGAGTTAACAACTGCAAAACAAAGTTAAGCACAATATACCAAAAACAAACATACTATGGAAAGTAGAAAACAAATTAACTACTGAAAATAAGAATAACCAAGAATAATAGCAAGATTAAAAACAAACAAATATACAAACTATACAAAGTTAAGAAAGAAAATCAGTTTTTCTTAACAACCCAGGCCTGAGTGGGCTTGAGTTCTTTCTGTGGAGCAACATACTTATAGGTTTTATATGAACTTGCTCCAGTGAAACCATGTTTGGACTTATAGGTAAATTCATTTTTAAATGGATTCCAAGCCCAGCAATCAGAGAGGTTATCAGCAGAACCCCCATTTGAATTTGTTTGTCTCCTTACAGGTGAATGAGTTTTATAAAAATTATTTCTTTGAAAATTTGCATTCACCTGTGGTTTTTGAAATGGTTGTTTGGGTCTCACATAGCCAGTGTTCACATTAGGCCTCATAAAATTAACATTTTGCCTATTCACATTAAAGTTCCTGTAGCCAGACCTAAAATTTTGTCTACCAGAATTAACATAAGAGTTAGGTCTGGTAGAGTTATTGAGTTGGACAGGTCTTGGAACAAACTGGTTGGCATGATTAATTCTACTAGCATTATTCCAAACTGGTTTATTTGAACCATGACCCATATTAACATTCATTCTCTTTTGCTCAGCTTCTCTCTTCATTCTCTTTTCATGGAAGTCACAATCTCTTATTAAATGACTCAAACTTCCACACACAAAGCATCTTTTAGGAGCATAAGTATAACTACTCCTACTTTCTCTGTGAACACTATTGCTTCTAGGTGACTCACTCATTTTAACAGATTCCCTAGGAGTTTTTATGTGATTGACACAACTAGGTTTGACTGTCTCAGCCTTTGGTTCAGTCACTACAGGTTTAGTAACAACAGGTTCACACTTCTTAACAACCTTAGGTTCAGGATTCTCTTTTACCTCACTTTTTGACTCAGGCTTAGAGTGATCAGTAGAACCATCAATAGATCCTTCAGAGTCATTAGATTGACAAGAAGAATACCTACTGGATTTGTCCTCTGAGGTGGTTGGTTCAGGCACTTGAGGACCTTTCTTACCATACACAAAGAGTGAATCATCCAACTCTTCTTTTTCAAGAGGAGTATAGTCATCACTCAAAGGTGGTGGTACTCCCTTAAAGTCACCAGTCTTAACAAACCGATTATACAAAGGCTTATCAGTATAGTCCTCTTCTTTATTCTTAAATATAGCCTTATTCTCATTTTCCTCATATCCTAAGCCACATTTTTTATTTGACTTAATTTGAGAATCCCAACACTTAAACAGGTTATTATTTGAATTGTTCCACTGATCTACCCTTTTTCTCAACTCATCCCTCTCCTTCTGAATTTTAAGGCCCAATTGTCTATACCTTTTAAGCTTTTCATCTTGTTCATATATTTTATTAGCTTGAAAGTATAGTTTTTCATTTAAAGCAGCATGTTGGTTTTGAAGGGTGACCTTTTGTGCCTCTAATGTTTTTACAGCATTTTTATGTGCTAATAGATTTACTTCTAGGTCACCTATTTGTTCTAACTGCTCATCACACAAAGCCTTAACATGATTATATGAGTCAGTGCATAATTTAGAGCATAATGATACCTCATTACCAATGGCCATGAGAGCATGATCAGACTCCTCATTCACTCTTGGATGCTCACCCCAGTTGACTCCTCCAGCTTCCATTGTCAGCAGGCTCATCTGATTCTTTTCCATCTTCCCATCATCATCTCTTTTCCCATCAGCAGGCTTCTTCTCTGGACAATCTCTTGAAAAATGTCCATGCTTGTGACAGTTGTAGCATTCAACTGTCCTCTTTGTGTATCCCACTGGTGATTTGTTGTTGAAGTTGATGGTCCTCCCATATTGCTTCTGAAATCGTTTGACCCTTAAAGCAACCATGGCAATGTGCCATTTTATGTCCATCTCCTCAACTTCAGCATCATTAATCTGTTCTAAGTCTTCACTAATAAAGCTTTCATCTTCCGTTTGGTTGGCAAAGAAAGAATGTATCACCTCATCAGTAAAACTTGAAGCAGACCTTTCACTTGAAGGAGTTTCATAGATACCAGACCTAACACTACCAGGTTTAACCTTGTAAGTACTGCTTTTGTTTTGTGACACAATAGCAACATTTGATGAACTGGTTGAAGCCTGAGTGTTGTTACTGATGTCCCTTTCAAACATCCTGAGATTATTGTATAGGTCATCAGGTGTCATTGAATCTACTTCCTCCTTAATCCTCATCGCCACAGATACATTGCCCCATTCTGATGGTAAAGATCTAAGGAACTTGTGGTTTGCATCCTCATTTGAAACTGCTGCACCATGAACTTCCAGTTGTGTTAACAGATGTTGAAATCTGTCATAGCCCTTCTCCAAACCTTCAGTCTTTGAAACACTGAATGTCTCAAATTGCTGTTTAAGAACAGCCTTTTGCATCTTCTTGGAGTTTGCATTGCCTCCAAATCGTTTCTTGATAGCCTCCCACATCTCCTTTGCATCAAGGATGTCATGGAACCTTTGTAGATGCTCCTTAGGAATAGCCATAAGAAGCAAGGTTCTGGCCTTCTTTTCCTTCGCCACAGCCCTAATCTCCTCAGCAGATACTGGTGGCATTATTCTGATCTGCCCATCATTCCCTTATGAAATTCTTTTCTTAGAATTTCCCTTTTGAATAACCTTCCATACATCACTATCAATGTACTCCAGATAATGTTCCATCTCCATGGCCCATATATCATACTCTTCTCTTTTTAGTAATGGAAGTTTTATGTTTGAGATTGTGGTTGTGGAAGGGATGGGTTGTTGTTGTGTTTGGGAGTTACTGGTTTCAGTTTTTCCTTCATCTTCATGGTTTGATTTCTCATCCTCACTGTTATGGATTGAGAAAGTTTCAGTGTTAACAGGCTTATCGAATTCAGACATTGTGTAGGGTGATTTGAGTGAGAATTAGGTTTTTGAGATTAATTGTTCTTCGAATTCAGAGTCTCTCGCCTTGCTCTGATACCACTTGTTGGTCCATGAATTGTATGTGGATCTCTAAGTAGTCTTGAATACCTAGTAGATGGTTGGGATAAATCCAAACCAATCTAAGTGAGAAACCCTAGGCGATTGTTGATGTTAATGCGGAATCTTAACAAGAACAATGAAGAACACACACAGAGATATCACTAACTTCGTATATTGATTTTAATCACAATAGTGAACTCGTACAACTCACACACACACCTAACAATCTTTAGGGATCCTTTTATAACACAAGGAAACCCTAATACTAACCGACTAAGAAGATATTCACAAATCTTCTATAAAGATACTTACATGTTTTGTATCTTTTCCTAACTTATCTCTAACAGACTTTCCTAACTTCACAACCAGACTTAACATTATAAGTCAACCAGACTTAAACATACTACCAGACTTAACTTTGCATTACCAGACCTAATTACAAAGACAGACCTAACTCTGACATACTACCAGACCTAAGTTGTCTTCTCTTGATTCATATCATAATTCCCAACATGAGTGATCGTACCTTTGCCAATAATGTTGCCCTTAAGTTTGCTACCAAAAGTGACATTACCTCCGTTGTATGCCTTGTATGATGAGAATAGACTTCGGTTGCCCGTCATGTGGTTAGTGCATCCACTATCCTTGACCCATTCATCAGGCTCCAAGTCAATTCCCAAGCATATCTATTGCATAAGATAAACATTCAAACGTTTGGTCCCCAATATCTCATGGGTCCAAAGTGGTTAGCATTAAACATCCTATGCATCATTTGCATGTGGTTAGGATGTTGAAATGGTGGGCAAATTTCCCATGGCAAGTAACTTTGTAGTTGACGGTCATTCCAAGTTATGGGATATTCACTTGGAAAGCTTTGTCTTCTAAAGTTACGTCTCGGTAGAGGAGTTCTTGACCGAGGTTTGGGAGTGTTTGTTTTACTAGGTGGAGGAGTCTTAGACCTAGTGTCAGATTTTACAAATCTAGGTTTGGGTTTTGACGTAGGTTTGTAGAATCTTTTAACTTCCTCTATACTAGCAATAGAGACCTTTGTACCATTAACAACAATGTGAGTTGGTTTAGGACTTGATTCATTTTTGAAATTTGACTCAGTTCTGTCTCCAGTGTCGGACGGTACCATGGTTCCGTTAACTTTAATGGAGCTATTGGTACCTTTAGTGGTGCCGTCTGGAGTTTTGACAAAGTTTGAGGTTTTAACAGATTTTGCTTGATTAGTTTTATCTGTCAAAGCATTTTCTGTTTCCTTTTCAAAACTAGTAATTCTAATTGTGTTTTCCTTGAGTTTTTCATTTTCTACTTTAAGATTTATGCATGACTCACATCCTATGTCTAATTCTTTATATCTTTCAAGTCCTTTGTCTTGATCCTTTAGTTCTAACATTTTCACTTCTAGTTCATGCAATTTTGATTTTAGTAATTTGTTTCTACTTAACATTTTTGAGACAATTTTGCATAGATTATTATGTTCGTCATTTAGTTTGTTATCATCTATTGACGAATTATCATCTATGAAATCAGGGTAGTCGTAACGTACCTCATTTGAAGCGTGAGCCATTAGACATGTTTCGTCCTTGGGCTTCTTTTCTTCATCATCACCGCTATCACTCCATGAGCCTCCTATGAGAGCTCGTTGGTTGTTGACTTTCGGTGGCTTGGGACACTCTCCTATTCTCCTAAAGAACTTTTTAAAGTCCCTAACCGCTAATGCATATTCCTCATCTTCACTATCGGAACTCGAACATTCCTCATCACTAGACTCCTTCTTGGCTTTCAATGCTAGAGATCTAACTCTCTCGCCTTTGCCTTTGACTATGTCGGAGTCTTTCTTAATTATCATCTCGTGAACTTTCAAGTTTCCTATAAGTTCATCGAGTGACAATGCCGCCAAGTCCTTTGACTCTTCAATGGCGGTGACCTTTGCTCTCCATTTAGGATGTAGAGCTCTAAGAAACTTCCTAACATAGTTCTTACTAGAATAACCTTCATCAAGAGCTTTAAGACTAGTGATAATAGTATTAAATCTAGCAAAAGCATTATCTATTGACTCATCCTCCGAAATGGAGAATTGTTCATATTGTTGAACAAGAAGATCTATCTTGTTCTCTTAGACTTGGTTATTACCTTGGTGAGTGACTAACAAAGTTTTCCAAGTATCTTTTTCCGTATTACACATGAAAATTCTTTCGAATTCCTTTTTAGGCAAAGCATTATAAATCATCATTTTAGCCTCATTATTTTTGGCTAATTTTCTTTTTAGTTCATCACTTTGTTTATCATAAGAAACAATTTCATCCTTTTTAGTTTCCGGATTCATTTGAATAGGTTGAAAGTCACCCTCGGTAATAACATGCCAAAGATCAATGTCTTTTGATTTCACTTACGTTTCGAATCTTGTTTTCCAATAAATAAAACAATCGGTTTCGAAAAGTGGTGGTCTTTGCATAGATTGCCCTTCTAGATATTTGTCGGAATCCATTGATCGATTCAAGTTTTAAAATACAATATACTTTAAAATCTTGACTGACGTGGCTCTTGATACCAATTGTGGGAAACTAGAAGGGGGGTTGAATAGTTTACCGGTTTAAAAAAACTTCTTTTAAAAATCTTGTTTTAAAAGTATGATATTGGAAACTTTGATTCGAACACTTATATGTAATCAATCAACACCAATATGAACTAGACACTATTCTAACTAATGATAAATAATAAAAGTAAAGAGTAGAGTTGGAAAGATCAAACCGAGACAGAGGACTTATAGTGGTTCGGCTACGAAGCTCTTCTTCGCCCTACTCCACTCCTTGAGTACCACACTCGAGAGTTTCAAGCACTATGTCAACAACCTCCCTTAAGGTGGAGAAAACCGTACACGTCGCTTATCCTTTTACCGACACTAAGCTAGATGTCGAGTGCTAATCTTAGCTAGCACCAATCTACCAAGGTCCACGTGACCAAACACAAAAGCCCAATGGCTTCAAGAGATCACCAAGATCTCAACACGATCACAATGATCAACACTCACTTCACTCTACTCAACTAACACTAACCTAATGACCCTTGATCTTCTTGATCAATTACACAAGCCCAATGGCTTCAAGAGATGTTCACTATCTCTATAGATCACACTTGATCTTCACTCTCACTCACAAAAAGAAAATAAACTTGATGTATGCTAAGACACAACAAGTTTGTAACAAGTGTTACAAAAACCTTCAACTATAACTCTAGTATCTTCTTGATTACTTGAGTTCTTCTCTTGCTAATGAAGAGGGATGACAACACCTTGTATCAACTTGGATACTTGTGTTCTTCTCTTGCTAGTGAAGAGGTATGAAGAGGATCACTTGAAGGATGATTGGATCACTCTTGAAACAAAGAAAAACTAATCTAAATGACCCTAAGAAGTGAAAGGTGTGAGAGGATTTAACAAAGGGATTTTTCTGTGTGTGAAGGGTGCCTAAAACTGTGAAAGAGGTGGGTATTTATAGGCAAAGAAAATCTGAACGTTACAATTCAAAATGGTACGGACGGCTCCGTTAAATACCATACGGCTCCACTAAATTTAGTGGAACCGTGGAGCCGTGGTACACTAGGACGCTCCAAATTTTTTCTTTTCTGGTGAAAACTTATTTGGGGAAGGTTGGAGCTGATTTTGGGGGGAAAATTAGCTGTTGTGATTTTCAAACTAATTTTTCCATTAAAACATTTCTTAATATTTCAAAAATAATTTTCCATGTGTATTTTTGAAAAAATGTTTTATCCCATTTAAAATGTGAATTTTCAAAACATAAATTCACTTTTTTTGATCACTAGTTCAAGTTGTAACTTTGTTCAAGAGTGATTTGCGTAGAAACGGGATCTTCCGATTAAAAACTTGTTAACGTTAAATTTAACGTAACGTGAGTTCACATTTTGTCATCCTCAAAACGTGAAGTAATCGAAACATATAAATAACGTTTTTAGAGCATTATTTGCATCAACAAAATGGTTGGAACCAAAACTTTCCTAGGCATTATCAAAGTCCCAACTACATGCCATGGAACCCATATCCACCATTCCCATACATGAATCAAGTTAATGGGATGATTAACCAAAATGGACCCATGTGATATTGGGGACCAAATGCTTGAGTTTTTCTATAACTTAGGTATGCTTGAAAGTTGGCTTAGAACCAGACGATTGGATAAAAGATAACGGTTGTTCAAGGCATATGACGGGAAACAAGAGCCTTTTCTCAACCTAGCAAGAGTATGACGGAGGTAATGTTACTTTTGGTAGCAAGTTAAAAAGCAAAATCGTTAGAAAAGGTAATATCTCTCATGACTCTCTCTCTCTCTCCTCTCTATTGATGATGTTGCTCATGTTGATAACCTAGGATTTAACTTGCTTAGCATTAGCCAACTATGCTGTAAAAAGTATGATGTCCTCTTTAGTGAAAACGGAAGTAAAATACTAAAAGGTGGTATAACAATAGCTAAAGGAGTTTTGAAAAATAACGTATATGTTATGAAAATAGATAAAACATCTAAAGATAAACTTTGCCTCACATCTCTAGATGATACCTCAACTCTTTGGCATAGACGCTTTAGGCCACGCCAATATGAGACTCCTCCAATCTCTATCATCTAAAGAACTCGTTAGGAACTTACCCAAGTTGAAATATGACCAACACTTTTGTGATGCTTGTAAAATTGGGAAACAAGTTCATAATAGCCATAAAGCTAAAAATATGGTGTCTACATCTAGGATTCTAGAACTTTTGCAAATGGATTTATTTGGTCCATCCGCTATACAAAGTTATGGAGGCAACTTCTACACTTTGGTCATAGTAGATGATTATTCAAGATACACTTGGACAAAAATTTTGAAAAGTAAAAATGAAGCTTTTGATAAATTTGAAATTCTTAGTAAGAAAATTCAAAATCAACTAGGAAGTAGCATTGTGTCAATTAGAACGGATCATGGTCGAGAATTTGGTAATGAAACACAATTTGGAGCTTTTTGTGATGCTAATGGCATAACACATAATTTCTCATCTCCTCGTACTCCTCAGTCAAACGGTGTAGTAGAACGTAAAAACCGAACACTCCAAGAAATGAGTAGAACAATGCTTAATGAACAAAACATACCACAAAAATTTTGGTGTAACGCCATTGACACATCTACCTATATCTTAAATAGAGTTTTAATAAGACCATTTTTGAATAAAATTCCATATGAACTATATAGAGGAAAAAAGCTTACATTAGGCTACTTTAGAGTTTTTGGAAGCAAGTGCTTTATTTTAAACATTAAGGATTATCTCATCAAATTTGACCCAAAGTCTTATGAAGGTTTATTCCTTGGATATTCTCAAAATAGCAAAGCTTATATTGTTTTAAATAAAGAAACCTTAAGAGTCGAGGAATCGTTGAACGTAACATTTGACGAAAGTCCATCTCCCTCTAAGACGTCACCTTTGGTAGATGATGACATAGTTGAAAGTCAAATAGCTGAAAACCAAGAGAGTCTAGATAATGACAAGGAAGATGAACTATTAAACAAAGAAATTGTAAATGTCAAAGAATCGAAAAGTCATCCATTAGATAGTGTCATTGGAAATATTAATGAAAGAACCTTAAGATCGAAAGTCCAAAATCAAAGTAACTTCTTTTGTTTTGTTTCAACCATTGAACCCAAAAATATAAATGAGGCTATAAAAGATGAATCTTGGGTCATAGCAATGCAAGAAGAATTAAACCAATTTGTTAGAAATGATGTTTGGACATTAGTTCCTCAACCAAAAAGTCAAACCATAATTGGAACAAAATGGGTCTTTTGCTCCGGTTGCTAGGCTCGAGTCAATTAGAATATTACTTGCATATGCATGTGCACATGACTTTAAACTTTTTCAAATGGATGTCAAAAGTGCATTTCTAAATGGTTTCATAAATGAGGAAGTGTATGTCGCACAACCTCCCGGCTTTGCCGATTTTGAAAAACCAAATCATGTCTACAAACTTAAAAAGGCTTTATACGGACTTAAGCAAGCACCAAAAGCATGGTATGATCGACTTAAAACATTCTTAGTTGAACATAAGTATACCATGGGACTAGTAGACAACACTCTCTTCACTAAGAAAAAGGGATCACATATTATCATTGTTCAAATATATGTGGATGACATCATATTCGGATCAACTTGTCAAGAGTTATGTGACGATTTCTCAAAAATCATGCATGACGAGTTTGAAATGAGTATGATGGGAGAACTAAACATTTTCTTAGGTCTTCAAATAAAACAATTAGAAGATGGAATATTCTTTAACCAATCTAAATACATAAAAGACATGCTTAAGAAATTTGGTCTTGAAGACTTTAAACCTATGAAAACACCTATGTCCTCGGAAACTAAACTCACCAAGGATGAAGAAGGTGAATCCGTAGATAACACAAAATATAGAGGAATGATTGGTAGTCTACTCTATCTCATGGCTAGTAGACCCGATATTATTTTTAGTGTTTGTCTATGTGCTCGCTTTCAAGAAGATCCTAAAACATCCCATCTTGAAGCCGTAAAACAAATATTTAGATACATTAAAGGTGCTACACACTTAGGATTATGGTATCCCAAAGGAACGGGTGTTGAAACCATAGTGTATGCCGACTCGGACCATGCCGGTGACTATGTCGATAGAAAAAGTACAAGTGGTATTTGTACTTTTGTTGGGCATTGTCTTACCTTATAGTTTTCAAAGAAACAAACGGCTCTAACAATCTCAACAACCAAAGCCGAGTATCTTTCAGCAGGAAAAGCATGACAACAAGCTCTTTGGATAAAACAAGCTCTCTTCAACTACGGAATTCAACTCAATGACGTTCCTATTGTTTGCGACAACAAAGGAGCTATCGATCTTAGTAAAAATCCAGTTCAACATGCTCAAACCAAACACATTGAAATCCGTCATCACTTTCAACGCGACAATGTTAAAAAGGGAACATCTCAATCGAGAAAGTATCCTCAGAAGACAACATTGCCGATATCCTAACAAAACCTCTTAAGCGAGAACCATTTAATCTTCTTAGACTTGGTTTAGGACTAATGGAACCAAATTTGTAGTTAAAATCTTAGCTTAAACCTTAGCTTAACCAAACACGACAAAACTGACCAAAACCCAAAACTGGTCCCAAGGAACCCTTCGACAACAAGGGCGGAACCAAATATTTGGTTCCTCCCCATCCGTGGGTTCCTGGGTTGGTTTTTCAATATATTAAACAAACACTCCTTTCTCATACCCATAACACACAAATAAGTCAAACTCGTCCCATAGCACATCATTCTCAAAATTTAGGCATCTCCTTCAACCAATTTGTGCTCCAATCTACACTGTAAGTTTCCTAACTACATTTACACTCCTGATTTGAGTCTAGGGCTTCTATTTCTTGCACAAAACCTAAACTTTGGGATTATGCATCTTTTTGATAAATCATGATGTACATTTGCTAAATTACAAAACTAATCATGTTTCCCTTAGTTAGGAATTGCATATTGTAAGACATTATCATAATTTACTAAAAACCCCATGTCAAATTTTTTGTAAAAAGCTTCTCACTATTAGGAAAAATATTTTTTTTCATTGTTCATACAAATAAAAATGTTATGTTTAAAACATCATTTGCATAATGTCTCTTGAATGCTAAAGGAAATACATAACTAATATGTATTTTTGGGTACATTCAATCGAAGCTACATTGAATTAGGAGCATTTGGGTTATCTCTCGTTTTTGTACAAAATTTGCTAAATGAAATTAGTTTTATTTATTAAAAGGAGTCGAGATAACCACACCTCCACATTGTCCTCATATAGGCACACACTAGAACTTTATATCTAAATTCTCGTTAGTTTCAACTAAAGTATGTAATTTTGTATCTAGGATTAATCATGCCTCCCACGACCTTCTATGACCACAAAGAAACCCTAAACAACCTTCCTGAACATCACAAAACTAAGGGTCTTACTCCGGCTCAAGTGAAAATCTTTAAGGCTCTAGAGAAACGTTATGTTCACGAGGGTAGAACCATTGACCCATCCTTTCTAGAAGGAACCAATATTCGTCAAGAACTTGCAACCATTCACTTCGATGGTCTCTTAGACATCAACGAACAAATTTGTCCTAGATTTGTCTTAGAGTTTTATGCTAGTGTTGTTCTCACAACCAATGATTATGGTTTTATGTCAATCCAATTCAAAGTTAATGGTATGTACTTATTCACATACCTTTTATTTACCAAAACCGGACCAAAACGACCAAAAACTAACCAATTATGCCAAATATATTGTGTTTTTGTGTTTTTACATATGCAGGCACGAATATTGAAGAAAAGGACAAAAAATCAAGATAAAACGGATAAACGAGCACGAGATTTGGAAGAGTGTCAAAAGCCGAAGCCGGGATGCAAAAAGTCAAAATCTGCCCTTCGAGTTTCACCAAAAGACAAAAATCACCCTTAGATTAACTTTGAAATATTGTCAAATTCAGTCCTTTGATTTTCAGAATTTGCATTTTTGGTCCTTGAAACTTAAATGCCTAAACCTTTAAAACTAATCTACCCGGATTTTTATTAATCCAACCCACACCCACCACATAATCCAACCCACCTCAACTATAAACCCACCAGCCCACTCTAATATACAACCCAGCCCATACCTTAAATCTCTGACCCAGTCCACTTCCCTTAACCCGAATACCCAACCCGGTCAAAAGGTAATTAAAACCAGTCAAACAAAAATAAATAAAACAAACCCGCCTTTTACTTGCCCCAATTTACCCAGATAAAACATTGAGCTATGAACCTTAAATCCTTACCCCGTACAATTTACCCAATTAAGGGTATAAGTGTCTAATCATAGGATGTCAGGTGTCAGAACATGCACGAATGGGCACGTGGCAGCTGCTTATTGGACTGAACACATCACAAATTTGATCATACGGTGAAGATTGAAGGATTGATGTCCAAGAAATGATCTAAGGGTGAAGATTAGCTGAGGATGCACACGGATAGCCAACATGGACAACCCAGAAGCTTCTCCAGTGGGCTATAAATAGAAGAGCTCTCCTCATTAGTTAGTTTGTCCAATTTTTATGTTTTAAAAAATTGTTGCCACTTTATTTACTGTTTTTTAGTATAATCATTTTATTTTAGTTGTAATGTTCATCTTTCAGTTGTAATGTTCAAAGTTTATTAATGAAATTTAAGTTTAAGCTTTTTATCAATTCGTATCTCTTTAAGTTTTAAGTTTCAGTTTAGCTTATTCATGTTCTCAGTAGCTTATTCAAATTAATTCTAGCTTACTTCCATTTATATCTCATACCTTGTTCATTTCATTTGCAAAAATCCAAGAATATTGAAAAAAAGTCTTAAAAATCCAAAAAATATTTACAAAAGCCAGCTTCAATAAGCTGTTTTATCCATTTTATAAGCTCATTTAAGCTATTTAGTTATTTGTGAGCTTTTGTTTTGTTCAATCTGAATTTATCTCAAATAATCCAAAAGTCAACAAAAAAGTCAACTGTGGTCAAACTGTTTCAACTTCCATGATGATTGCTGATTGGAGTGATGGTCTAGGAGGGGAAATGGATGCCTCTAGCCTGTCTAAAGACAGGCAAGCTTAGTGAACTCCCTCTGTTCTTGCTGAGGGAGAAGTGTTTTGTAAGTTCCATTTTGATTATTAGCTTAATTTCTGCATATTTCTTTGATCAGTTAATTTAGTGGTTAATTGTTGTTGATTGTTGCTTTTTAGTAGTTTTCATAGTTAGTTAGATAAGTAGTGATCAATATTGTAGCTTATTTTAGTAGTAATAGTTTATAATTGCATGATTAGATTGATAAGGGTGTGTTTGGCATAGTAACTATTAGAGGTTATATAGTTCATATACTGTTTAGTTGCAAGTTTCTGAGGTTTGATTTAGATTAATCTAGTTTAAACAAGTTGTGGTCATCAGAATCTAGGAAGTTTTGAGCATCTTTGAGGTTTTCTTGTTATTAGTGTAAATCTTGAGATCTTTTCTGTTAGAATAAGCTCAGCATAAGCTGAGCTTATTTAGTATTCCATTTTGGCATTTCTGTGAACACTTTAGTGGTTTAAGTCATTGTGCAAGTTCTGGTTTGGATTAGTTAGGAATTAGACAAGTTTTCGCCAAAATCCTAGGCTGCTGCACCAGGGCATTTTTGTGCAGACCTTGAGTTTTTAGCTGCTGATCTCTCTTAACTTGTGGCTTATTGAAATTAGCTGAGACCTTAATTTGTGGTTTAGGGGTAGTTCATATAGCTAGCTTGAAGCTCAATATCTGGTATCACACAAACTAGCTTATTCCTTGGCTTATTCTGGTCTGCAATTCTGCATTTCCACTCTGCTGTCTGCTGCATCAGAATTTGTTCAACTTATGCATTTGATCTAGGCCATAATTAAGCTAGCAATAGTGTTCTAAATTTGGGCATCTTGGGTTTTAGAGTAGATTTCCATATAAGCTTTCTACCTGTGCTTCTGGTTTTCCTAAATAAGCTCTGGTTAGCTTATAATTAAGCTGCAAAACTGCTTGTTTAGTCTCTGCTACTTCAATTGTTTTGCTACTGCTCATCTGCTCTTTCAGCTTATTTCTTGTGCTTATTTGGAATCATTTGATTGATTTGAGCTTATATAAGTCTGTTGCATCATTCCTGAGCTTTTGGGAATTTCTGGATCTGTTTTGCTTATATTTGGCTTATTTTCAAACTGCTTATTGGGCTGTTTTGCTGATTTAAGCATATTTTTGTTCTAAAATTATTTTTCCTTGATTAGTTATTTAATTTTAAAATTATTCGGAAATTTTCAGATTTTTCCAATTAGTTTTAATATTTTTAAATCATTTAAATAGTTTTAATTAGTTTTTAATTCATAAAAAATTATTAAAAAGTCAAAAAAATATTTTTCTTTTTCCAAAAATTTTCTTTTATCAGTTTAAATATAGGAAAATTATTTTTATATTTTTAGGTTTTAAATTTTAGAAAATCACTTTTTATTTACGTTTTTAAAATTCGTCGCGTAACGTTTTTAAATTCAATTTTCATTTTTTAGAATTACGTGCTTAGTTTAATTGTTCTCTTAGCTTAATTTGTAGATTTCTTTTAATATTCATAGTGTTAAATCACCAATCAATCACTTTTTTTTTCACACATTCACCACACAATTCGACAACGTTAACAACAACTCGAATTCGACCTTCGTTGGGACACGACCCGGGGAAAACGCATCCGTTGAGTTTTCCTTTGGAAAAATATATACTATAAACATATCAAATCAGTTAACCAAAATGACTTCAACATACCTTTAAATCAATTTGCAAAATTTCTTGGAATTCCATGTGAAGGTACATGCCTTTACTCGGATAAATGGTCTTTATCAACACTTGATTCTATTATTGATCGTATGCCTCCATACGACACTCCTTTAGTTCCAAAAGAAATAATCCGAGAACATCTTTTCCTTCCTAGAACTTCAAACACAAGAACAACCCGCCAAGGTAATGAAGTCAACCGAGACCCATTTGGCATGGAACTCAATGAACTTAGGCCACAATTCAAAAAGTGGGAACAAATCCTTAGGGCCAATGTCTTGTGTACCATAGGCAATCGTGATCACATCAATGCTTGCCTTTGTTACATGCTTTATAGCTTGTCAACCCATCAACCTTTCAACTTAGCCTATTATGTTGCCAAAAGGATGGCGGACATACCAATGTTAGGAACCACCGCTCTTCCATACGGGATGCTTCTCACCCGTCTCTTTAGAGCCTTTGCACCCATTCCACCTAATGCTAGAGGTTTTTGTTCTGACTACTCTCTTGTTGATCACATATTTGTGCCTTTGAGTGATAAGAGAGTAGCAAAAACTCAAGGAAAACGTCCTCATCCACCTACTTCCTCATCATCATCATCAATGAGAGAGGATGATGGACTTCCAAACTCTAGGCTTCCACCTCTTGAATACTTCCAACAACACCCGGTCATTGAAAATCAATCGGAAGAATTCAAGCAAACAAGAGGGATGTTCAAGTGCATTGGAAGATTCATAACAAAGATTAACAAGAAATTGGATAGGCAATGAGAGGCTTTATGAGCGTTTGGTACATTTGCTCCTAAACAATGATGTTTGATGTATTTTTATGGTCGTAGGATGATAACTTAACGTTGAACAATTATGTGAACTAACTTTGTCTTGCAGGGAGATAACATCATGATGTTATCATTTTTCCATTTTTTCACATTAATAGTGAAATCATTAGCCCTGTTTGATCTATACCCTTACATGTGTTAATACATGTTTTATTGTTATTTTTCAATCACAACTAATTAATTACACATGTTTTAGGAAAATTTACGGGATTTGAACGGGGTTCGGGGGTTCAAAAAATGCCTCTGTTTACTTTTTTGGACTGGCGGATTGGACGAAACCAAAAATTTGGTTCCGTCCGTCCAAAATTTGGCTCCGCCAAAATATGCCTGACGGATCAGGCGGAACCAAATTCTTGGTTTCGCTTGTGTGTTGTCGATTGGTTCCGCCAAATAACAGCTATATTTTTTAAATTTTCATTTAATCCCGCACTTTAGGTCACTCACTCTTATTATTAGGATACTTTTATTGCTAATTCCTCATATTAAGATCATCTTAATCCTTAGCCAATAGAAAAACCATTTCCCACAAAAACTTGAAATTTCAAAAATCCACTCAAGTTACCTTTCTCCACAAAGCAAGGATCCATAAATTTGGTTCCTTGCCATCCGTGGATCACTGACATCAAAAGATCTTCCACTCATTATCATGCATTAATTGCATATCCTTCCTATTTCACTCAACTCAATCCCATTGGATTGACTTTGATGATTTGACAACCTTCTCTTCCACTTCCAAATCATTAGAAACCACCATTTTTGTATGGTTTAACATCAAATTCAAACAAACTCTTCCATAAATCTTGGATTCTATAAATTAGAACCTCTAGGATGATCATTTCTCACACCTTCACCACCTTTCTAGTAAATTTCTACATATCTCAAGTTTTTCTTACAATGACAAAATCAACTAACTCTTCATCACCCTCAAGACCACCAAAAAGAATGGCTAGGATTAGTGTAAAACCTTGTTGCTTTGTCAACCAAAACTCATCATCATAAGACTCATCACCACTCAACATCTCATCTCGAATCCATGATGAAAACTTTCTCACTTTGTCCACTCTAACACCTTCACCTATCATCATAACAATTTCACCACCAACAAAGACACCAGTGGCCACCACACCACCTCCCACACCATCTCAAATACCCAACTCACCATCACCTCCAAGATCTCCAAAACTTCAACCACTAGAGTTATTTACCACACCACTTACCTCTCCACACCCCTTCTTGGAAACTTTAGAAGACCTACCTCCAAGATCAACCAATCCACCACCATTGCCATTTAATTGTGAACCTTCACAACCACAACCCTTACTCTTCCACCCTATTTATAGGGACATCCATGGCCCACTCTACGGTGACCATGCTCCACCACCTCAACTCAACCTCAACCTCAACCCTTCTCACCAACCTCAACACTTATAGGCATTTATGAGTCCATGTGGATTGATCCTCCACAAACTCAAGGTCAAATCAATGAGGAACTTAACCACCTCTATGCCTTTTCCAACACGGTGGATTCTCACCTCCATGAAGCCATGCAACTACAAACCACCATGCTTTCATCCATCATAACTCCACCAAATCCCAACCACCAATCAATATATGTTTCACCACCACCACCACAAACAAACGAACCTACTCTACCACCAAACTTCCCTCGCCATGGTTGCCCAATGTGTGAAAGAACCGCTCATCTTACTCAAAGAACCAACATATTGGTTCATGAGCTCCAAAACAAGATGAGGTTCATTTTAAACCACATCCTCGAGCGCCTTAACGCTCTTTCTCATCCTCCTCAATAGATGCTCACATTAGGAGCTTCATTTCTTGGGATTTTTTTCTTTTCTAAGTTATTTTTCTTTCTTGCATTTCCTTTTATAGCATCTACATTATAGTCCAATTTTGTGACTTTTGTCACAAAATATTCTCTAATGAATGATGTTTGATGATGTTTGTGTGTTGGTTTTGACTTCTTATTGTACATTATATCCATGGTTGGTTTAAACTATTTATCACTAACCTTTGTTTTGTAGCAATCTAAAGTCATGCATCTTCTACTTGGCACCCTAACTAGGGGGGAGTATTGACTAAGGGGGAGCTAATCAAGCACTCAAAATCCATGCATTATTATACTTGGCACCCTAACTAGGGGGAGTATTGATCAAGGGCTTGCACTACATTCCGCTACGCTTTTCTTCTTTTTGTTTCGACAAAAAGGGGGAGATAATATTAAACTCAAATAACATACATTTTATACAATTTAAAATGGCTAAATTGATTTTAAAAGTTGCATAAAACTAGTTTAATCTATATTTTTAAAGACTTGCACTTTATTTATCTCATTGCTTAAAAATAAACTTTATGTTTTGTCCTCAACAAAAAGGGGGAGATTGTTAATACAAATATCGTCTAAAAAACGTTATTTATATTTTACGATCTTTGCTATATTTTGTTAATGACAATTATAAACTTTATTTTTAGCAAAACATAAATATAGTTAAGTCTTTTACATATATAGTCACAAGTCTTTCATAAACACAAAACATCTAACAAGTATATACATGTTACATATTCACTTTCATATACATTTTACAAGTTACATTCATATACATTTTTAATCTAAAAATTAAAATGTATCATGACATCATGGCATGCATTACTCAATGGAAAGATATGGAAATATCTTGGTTAGATTTGGCTAAGATTTGGGAAGATACTCTGTCAAGTTCCCACGGAACCAAACAGGTACAAGGACGGATCCCTCATTTTGGATCCGTCCCATCCGTGGCTTGTTGAGGCAGTTGGCCTATAAATAGCAAGCCACACATTCATGTTTTCTCATCACTCATAAGCATAAACAACATCATACATTCTTTCATTCATATCTAACTCATTCATATTTCATATTTCATATTTCATTGAGCTTCTTTGTAGCAAGAAGATCAAAAGCATCACAAGCTTCAACAAAGCGTTGCAAGACTTGTTAGTTAGGTATTGTGTGAATTATTGTTGTTCACACATCATTGTTTGTACCAAACAATCATAAAACCTCTGTAGTGATCGGTTAGTATTTTAGTCCTTAAAATACATAGTGTGATGGGAGTGGTTGTACCCTTGTAAAAGAACTCGGTATTTAGCTTTGTACCGAAAAAAGTGTAAGCGAAGTTTGTAAAGGTTTTCTCCACCGAGAAGGGAGCTTGTTTCTAAGTGAAGAAAAACTCTCGAGTTAGAGACACGGGGAGTGGAGTAGGGCAAGAAAGAGAGTCCTTGTAGACCGAACCACTATAAACAATCGTGTTGTGGTTTGATCGTTTCTTTCTTTACTTGCATGTTATTTATTTTTTGTTATTTGCATTAGTTGAAATCAAACTAAGTATTCAAAGCAAATAAATTTTAAAAACGGTAATACTATTCAACCCCCCTTCTAGTTTTCCACAATGAGTCAGCTGTAATTACTCTCGATGAAATTCAGATTGATGAGCAATTGAACTTTATTGAGGAGCCCATCGAAATCATGGACCGTGAAGTTAAGCAGCTGAAAAAGAGCCATATTTCCATTGTGAAAGTCCGTTGGAATTCCAAGAGAGGACCCGAGTTCACTTGGGAATGCGAAGACGAGTTCAAGCGCAAGTACCCTCACCTTTTCGCAACCACGACTGATAACATAAATTAAAATCCGGGACGGATGGTCCGTCTGAAAACGTATATATAAATATACCCGAATCGTTTCCCAACAGTCTCAGAATGGGCCAACTGTGAAAAGCTAGGATTAGAGTGACTGATGTGATTAGATATTTTTGATTTTTCTTTTTAACAATTCTAAATAACAAATTAAAAACAAATATGCACAAGAAAATTAAACGTGAATAAAAATAAACTAAAAGCGCGTAATGGGAAAGCTAAAAATGGGACTAAAATAAAATTTATGAAATTTAAAACCTAAAAATTTAAAATGACTTAAAACTTATTTAAAAACTTAAATTATACTTTTTTACACTTTTTATTTAATTATTATTAATTATTTATTTATTTAATAACTTATTAAACTAATTTAAATTATAAAAAATACTAAATGATCAAAGAAAATTCTAAAAATTTTTCTAAAAATATTATAAGATGAAAAGAAGCTAAGAAAATTATAAAAAAGAAAATTACTTAATTAAAATTTAAAAAGATAAATTCTATTAAATAGAAGCTATCACTATTTTTCTATTTTTGATTTTCTTAAGGTCTAAAAATATAATTATATTTTTCCTAGATTAAAAATGACAAAATAAAATTATTAAAATTAAAATTATATTTTTCTGATTATTATTTTATTTATTATGATTTAATTACTAATAGAAACTAATAAAAAAGATTAAAAATATTAAAACTATTCAGAAAATTATGAAACTTTACAGATAAATCTAAAATATTATTAAAAAGCTAGGAAAATTAAAATCAAAAGTTTAATAAGCCCAATAAGCAGTTTTGGGCAGATAAGCAGTATGCTAATAAGCCAAAAATAAGCTAAAAAGCACTAAACTCAACCAAATGCTCAGAACAAGCTTAATACACTATAAGAAGCTTAAAATAACTTAAAACTATAAATAAGCACAAGCAATGATCAAGTTAAGCACCTATGCAGTTGGACAACTTATGCAGAAATTTCAGGCTAAGTAGCCAATTTGCAGAGCAAATTAAGCTCTCAAATAAGCAGAAAACTTGAATATTATGGGGGAAAAATCTTCCCTATACTACTGGCTATCTTAAAAACCTAAAAGCCCCATCACAGAAACATCAATTGAATCCCAATTAGGCCCTAGATCAGCACCCTCAGCAACTCAGTACACACTGAGTTGCTGTGCAGAGTTGGGATTTGGTGTGCAGACTTGGGTGCAAGTTCTAGGCTCTTGGGACTTTACTAAATGGACCAAATGGAACACAGAGAAGTCAAAAACAAAGGCCAAAAGAGATTGTGGCTTATATTGGCTTGTTTGAGCTTATTTGATGCCTGAAATCAACACAGACAGTAGAAAATTATGGTTTCTAGTTATACTGCTATTTAGATCTTGAAAACAGCTTATTTGGACTAGATTAAGCAGGTGTGAAGTTGGGATAATGGTCAATCTACAGTAACTGCTAGTTTGACCCAGTTGACTAGCTATTCCAAACAACCCTTAATGAGTGTTCTGATTTGGATTTTCAAAGAAAAATCAATTTTATAAACTACAAGTCTAGGTTTTACTGATTAAACAACTTATATAAACACTGATGATCAACTTTTAACACATAAATAAGCTGTTTGATAAGCTATGCCTTATTGGCTGTTTTTGGTCTTTTCATAGTTTTTAAGCAAAATGAAATAAAAGTTAATAAAAACTGATTCTACTAGTGAAAGACACTTATAAACTAATAATAAGCAAGAAATATAAGTAATAAACTACTAATAAGCACTGTAACAGTAAAATGAAAAATTAAGCAAAAACTTAGAAAAGCTTACAACTGAATGGTTAAGAAATAGGATAGAGCTAGATCAGAACTGAACTTGGCTTGTCACTTACCAAGATTAGACCCCATTCCAGCTAATTACCTCAGCTTAACTCCTCCCAATTGCTTATTTGCTGAAAATGTTGACTTTGGTTGACTTTCTTAGAACAGAACTATGTAAACTAATACAAGCTTATAAAAAGCTATGATAAGCTTATACAAGCTTATATGAAGGGTGTGGAGTGTATGTAATTGATTCTAACAACTGTATGACTAAATACGAATTAACAGAGAAACATGAAAACTTGAATTTTCATTATAACTGAAAATTGAGTACAATACAGAAGGAAATAAGAACAAGTAGCTTGAAACAAACATGAATTAACAATAACAACTTAGCTTAGAACTGAAACAAACATTACCTACTTTCTATACTACTTTTGGTCTTAAACTACTGACAACTTCTTCTGTATGCCTCTTCTTCTTTATATAGCTTTTCCAAAAGCTTTCTCTCTCCATTTCGAGCTAATCCCACCCATTTAATTGCTTTGAAGTGATCTCAATCGTCCAATGTATTTTTGGCGGGAAAGTCATCAAGTGGGATTTTTAACCTGTGAGGTGGAAGAGTGAATTTAATGCACTTTGGATTGTTAGGGAGTGTATTGGGAAGGAGGAGGTGAGGTGTTGGGTAGTTTTGCAGAGAAAACGTGGGCGTGGTGGTTTTGGCGGGGTGGTTTAAGGAAGAAGACGGGTCAAACATATGTTTGACCCTGAGATATTAACTAAGGTGTGGGCCGGGTTTTGTGGGATTGGATTTGGGCTTGGTTATTATTAGTGAGTGGGCTGGGTTTGTTATTTTGATAGGATTTGGATTTTAGGGGGTTAATGTTGGATCCGGATTTTGTTAATTTAGCACAAGGTCCAATCTTGTAATTTCATGAAAGATGAAGGTTCTGAATTGTCAACTTTTCAAAGTTATTCCAAGGACCTATTTTGCCAATTATAAATAGCACAAAGTTTTTATTTGATAAATTACAATTTTTAACACCCGAGGACTAATTTTGCCAATTATGAAACTTGAGGGGTAAAAATTGCCATTTTTAGAAAACTTTCATCCAGGGACTAAAAGTGAATATGTTTGATATCCCAAGGACTAAAGTTGACTTTTCTTTCATTTTAAACCTTCAGGGACTAGATTTGCCATTTTGTGAAACTTCAGGGACTGAAAGTGACAATTATGCAAACTTTGTTCGTTTTTCACTTGTTTTCAATCTTTTTGTTCCTGAGTCACATAAAAACACTTTTTATGATATTTTCTGTATTATTTGACTTTTCAAAGTGTTTTTGGCTGTTTATGTGGGTTTAAACAAGGTAAATATATGTGTATTTAGACACATATCAAATCCCCCACACTAAACTATTGCTAGTCCCTAGCAATATTTTTGAAAATTTAATGGATTTTATCTCTTTACCAAAAGTCATCACTTCTGGAGTAGCCAATGTTTTAGTATGTGATACTTTGGTACAATGATAACCAAATGATTTTGAGCAAATCATCAGCTGTCAACGGTTTTGATTTGTCTTTACCAAAAGCCGTTTGCTTCTGGACTAGCCAACTCTTAGATAAATTACAACTATTATCTTTGGTGAGCTGATTACCAATCATGGTTTTTCTACTGCCTTAACCACAAGCCATAACCTTGCGGGCTTGCCAACTCTTCACTTATAAAGATATGGTGAGTCGAAGACCATACAATTTTCGGCAAATTGTAAGCCATAAACGGATTTGATATATCTTTACCAAGAGCCGTTTGCTCTCGGATTAGCCAATCCTTATGTGGGTTAGACATGGCGGACTGATAACCATTTATTGCGTTCTAAGTGAGAAAAAATTTTAAAATTTTGGCCAAAAATGGGGGTACTAGATGGTACATATGATCAAATTCGCTAGAATTCCCCCCCACACTTAGAACTGAATATTGCCCTCAATATTCAAAGAACCGGTTGTTAAACCAAGACTTAGAACGTGAAAGGGAAATACTAATAGCCATTATTATTATTATTTATTATTATTTATTTATTTATTTATTATTTTTTTTTTATTATTATTTTTTTTTTGAAAACTTACATATATATAACATGTGGGGCATCCCCCACACACTAGGGTGAGACATGGGTGAAAACCTATATTTTGCTACTGTTTTTATTAACCGAGTCGCTAGCTTGACTCGACCCCGAATTCATTGGTTCATGGGGAAGTAAGTGGAACAAAAATTCTCCATCGGACTTTCGTTCAAGATGTTTGGAAAAACACTGAAGTACTTGAAAGTTCCACTCCGATGAGATATACACAGATCCGGCTCACAAATGATAAATGAAAATGCCGGGATCAAAGATAGTGTCTTCATTCCCTAAGGAGTGAAGAACAGGAGAAGTCACCGTGTAGGTGAAGAAAAGAAAGAAAGTCATGATAAAAATCATGACTAACTCGTCATCAGTAGAAGGAGAATTCATGATTTCCACATCATGAATCTCGTCATTTAAGCTCATTTGATCAAGACAGATTCTGGGTGGGAGGGATGGGATTTTGATATCAAGCAAATTCTCAGTGTTGAGAATATTTCCCTCCGGGACATAAAGATAATCTTTGTCAAGATCAAAGAAGAAGTTATCATACTCCAGCGGAGATATGATATGAGTGAGTTCATCGGAGAACTCCTCGAAGGCAAATGATTCATATTCCGGAATAGAGTCATCGGAAAACAGGTCACTATCCTTTATGGGGATAGGAGATGAAATGGATTTTTCTTTGAAAGCCTCAATTTTAGAAATGAGAAGATTGACAGTCAATAATGTTGCTCGAAGAGCTTCATCCTTGATTTCAGTGTCAATTTCATCATTCTCTTCTTCTAAGCTGACTGGCTCAGAAGGAAATTCCTCCACATAATCGATGTCCTCACAAAATAAAGAATCATCATTACTTGAAGTACAATCATCGTCAGAATTGGAAAACATCTCAACATGATCATGTGAAATGTCAAGAGGAGGCAAATCACACATATTATCAGAAATACCCTCGGACTTACTTGGGATTGGGACAAGGTTCTCAGCACTAGACTTTATGAATTCGTCCGATTCCTTTTCAGGAATAGTGCTAATATGCTCATCCCCCATAATAAGAGAGTCCTCGTCGTCCTCCTCATCAATACAAATGGCTTTTATACGTTCCATTTGCTCGTCTGCTATCAATTCTGCAATAGTCTTGTCTTCCTGCCTTTTCTGGATAGGTGTAATTGCAGCTGATGAATTCTCGCAACCTCCGCACATAGAATCTTCATCATCGTCATCGCAAATGAAAGTTTGACGATATTTGGAACTCATTCTAGCTGTTTGTTCTTCTTCAGCTAGAAGCTCTCCAATGGTTTTCTGATGAGGATCTTCTTGGGCATTTTTAACAGCCAAATCATTAAGTGTATCCATCATATTTTGGAGTTTTTGGAATACATTTTCAAAAGATTTTTCAAAAGGAGATGGCTGAGGTTGAATCATTTGATACTGTGGAGGCTGGTCATGACAAGAATAGTCGTAATTGTTACAAGGGACCTGCTCATAGACAAGCGGGGACCTTGTTTGACAATCGGATTCATAATGTGGACCACCACAGTACTCACAACAATACATTTGCTGTAACTGATTCGGTGAATCATATGGATATTGGTCATACCCGAAGTTTTGATTACATGGATCTTGTTCATAGACAGATGTATTTCTTGCTTGTCAATCAAAACTTGGGTGAGGACCTCCACAATATTCACAAGGATCATTTGGCATATTTTGAAATGATATATCATTGAAGTTTTGATTAGACGGCTCTTGCCAAAATGAGTCCTGAGAAGGGGTACTGAAATTGTTGTGAAAATCTGGATAGTCAAGTGTGGCTGGCTGATAAGTGCAAAAACATTGCTTACACTGTGAATCATCCCCCAACGGATTTTCACACATACAACAATTAAGCTGAGTGAGTGAAGATGGCTGGGGTTGTGGAGAGTGTTTGGAAAAAGAATCCGGAGGTGGGACAAGTGGTGTGCTCTGAGAGCTAGGAATTTCCACCACTTCCGTTATGGTCTCTGGTTCTTGTTCTTGATAAACGTGAAGAGTAGGCAAGTCGTTCTTTTTAGTCACCGTTCTAAGCTCTGTACGTTCTCTTGATAAACTTTTAACCGTAAATTGTGAAAGGTCTGGATTAATTCTTGACCGTTTGCCATTAATAGCATGTATCTTGGGCTGTGAAGGGCAGTCGGAAGAACTTTGAGAATCATTGATGGAATTAAGCACTCTTTTGAGAGCTTCTTTACACCAATAACAAGATCCACAATCCTTTGGTATGTGCTCTCCACACAGCTCACACGCACACTTTGAACAACGAAGGCTGTCAATCAACGGGCTTTTACAATTCAAACATTTGTACCCGAGAGACGCCATAGAAGAAAGGTATAAGAAGTTTAGAATCAAATGGATAGAGGGTAAAGGGATAAAGAATCAAAAAGGGCGAGAGGGAAAAGATGAATATTTTTTGGTTTTTTTGGTTTTTCCAATCAAAACAAGATCAAAGCAAAACACAAGGAACTTAAACCTTAAATCAACCAGCGTACGGTAGCTCTCTGACTGAAAAACGCACAGAGTGGCGGAGAAGCAAAGGTGGGCAATTAATGCTCCTTAAAAACCCGCTTCTTTCAGTTCGACAATTTAATGTCAAACTATCCTTAAACCTCCGTTATAGTTTGTTTATCAATCAAAGGTGAGCCGAATTCGCAAGCGACACAAAGGCAAGTTTTAATCTTTGGTTTGGGAACTTATTATGGTCGTACCCCCAGTTAGGTAGTACTCTGTCTTGATTTTCGATGGTAATTTTTTATTGTTGTTTATTTATTAAAGAAAACGGAAAATGTTTTTGGGTTTTTAATTTTTTTATATGATAATAATAATAATAATATATATAGAAAAGAAAAGAAAAATATTTTTGTATTTTATATTGTTTATGGGAAATAGGAACTTCTTGGGAGAAGGATCTCGAATCACTAATCGCTAAAACTTACACAACTGTCGCAGCACACCTCCCCGGCAGCGGCGCCAAAATTTGGTCCGTCTGAAAACGTATATATAAATATAAACAGTCTCAGAACGAATACTCGTGAATAATTACAAATTACCCCTTTGTGAAAAAGGATACTTGCAAAAACTCACGTTCGTGTATAGTGTTAAGACAGGTAAGTAATTATCCGAATCGTTTCCCAACGAGGTGTGAATGGGCCAACTGTGAAAAGCTAGGATTAGAGTGACTGATGTGATTAGATATTTTTGATTTTGCTTTTTAACAATTCTAAATAACAAATTAAAAACAAATATGCACAAGAAAATTAAACGTGAATAAAAATAAACTAAAAGCGCGTAATGGGAAAGCTAAAAATGGGACTAAAATAAAATTTATGAAATTTAAAACCTAAAAATGTAAAATGACTTAAAACTTATTTAAAAACTTAAATTATACTTTTTTACACTTTTTATTTAATTATTATTAATTATTTATTTATTTAATAACTTATTAAACTAATTTAAATTATAAAAAATACTAAATGATCAAAGAAAATTCTAAAACTTTTTCTAAAAATATTATAAGATGAAAAGAAGCTAATAAAATTATAAAAAAGAAAATTACTTAATTAAAATTTAAAAAGATAAATTCTATTAAATAGAAGCTATCACTATTTTTCTATTTTTGATTTTCTTAAGGTCTAAAAATATAATTATATTTTTCCTAGATTAAAAATGACAAAAGAAAATTATGAAAATTAAAATTATATTTTTCTGATTATTATTTTATTTATTATGATTTAATTACTAATAGAAACTAATAAAAAAGATTAAAAATATTAAAACTATTCAGAAAATTATGAAACTTTACAGATAAATCTAAAATATTATTAAAAAGCTAGGAAAATTAAAATCAAAAGTTTAATAAGCCCAATAAGCAGTTTTGGGCAGATAAGCGGTATGCTAATAAGCCAAAAATAAGCTAAAAAGCACTAAACTCAACCAAATGCTCAGAACAAGCTTAATACACTATAAGAAGCTTAAAATAACTTAAAACTATAAATAAGCACAAGCAATGATCAAGTTAAGCACCTATGCAGTTGGACAACTTATGCAGAAATTTCAGGCTAAGTAGCCAATTTGCAGAGCAAATTAAGCTCTCAAATAAGCAGAAAACTTGAATATTATGGGGGAAAAATATTCCCTATACTACTGGCTATCTAAAAAACCTAAAAGCCCCATCACAGAAACATCAATTGAATCCCAATTAGGCCCTAGATCAGCACCCTCAGCAACTCAGTACACACTGAGTTGCTGTGCAGAGTTGGGATTTGGTGTGCAGACTTGGGTGCAAGTTCTAGGCTCTTGGGACTTTACTAAATGGACCAAATGGAACACAGAGAAGTCAAAAACAAAGGCCAAAAGAGATTGTGGCTTATATTGGCTTGTTTGAGCTTATTTGATGCCTGAAATCAACACAGGCAGTAGAAAATTATGGTTTCTGGTTGAGACCTCTTAAGGTCATGGTTTCGAATGAGTCGAGTCGAGACTCAAGGGAGTCTCGGCCATGGCGTACTCGAGGATTGAAAAACCCGAGTTAGAGTTTTGGTATTAGTTTAATTTCGGGTTTATGTTTGGGTCGAATGGGCTAAGTAAACCCATATTGGGCCTGGACTTATTAACTTTGGGCCATTAACCCAAAGTGAGCCCACTATGTTGTGTAAGTTAAGTATTGGGCCGAAGCCCAATACACTTGGGCCATGTAATGTATTTTAATATATTGTATTGTCACTTATTATTTATTTGTTTGTCAATATGGTGTTTAGGACAAATATTTGGATAACTTGGGATATGATTTGGACATTGGACTTGGATATTGTAATAACCTATGCTTGGATGAGATTGGACGTTATTAGATTTACGGTATTAGCCGAGAGACCTTATGGACAATTTTGGTACTTGAGAAGGAAGAGTATGTTAGACTCATAAGAGCTTAACATATTTGGACCCGAACATATACAAAATGGTCGATAAACTTGATGACTAATATATGCGCGAATGATAATGTCTAATTATATATATTTAACTTGTAAAATGTGACGATAAAACTTATATTATTCAAGTGTCGTAACGACTTGGAAATGCTTTACAAACGGACACATCATGTCCAAATTTTGATAAAACCTTTTATGACTTAATCGTTTATAACTATTTAATATCCAAAAACCTTTCGTAACTTATATGTTTTTTTTCCTAAATCATAGTGTTTTACCAACTATTTTGGGATATGGGTAAAACACCGAAACAACCTATTGATGTTTTCTTCTCATTAAAATTAAGGGTCAATACTTTCTTTCTTATTCTTCTTTCTTTCTTTCTTATTTCTTCTCTCTTTTCTTTATTTTTTTCTACGTATTCATCTGTGTTTGCCGAATTTTATTATTTTAACTTTCTCATATCCACACGAGTCTTAAACGTTTATTTCTTTCAAACACCATTAAACATTTTCATTTCAAATACGAGTATTACTTTATAAATCGCTTTGAGGTTTATTGCTGAGACATGCTATTCACTTATTAGGTTGTGCTGAGGTTCATTTGTTGTGATGTACCATCTGATCATTTGAGATATCTTGTTTCTCTACTACTACTAAGGTGTGATTCATAGCCCCACTTTACTTTTTAATTGTTTATAAACCCATGGGGGAGATACATGCTACTTACTTTTCATGAACACAATTGTTTAAATATATGTTATTCCTGACTAAGATGATATTGCTAAGTACCGTCCTTGCCAAAAGCAAGTCCCTCGATCATGAATCATTAATCACTTGCGAGTGAGCGTGAATATAGGGATATAGGCCTATAGAAATTGACCCTCCCGCCATGTTTACTAGGCCCGGTCCGCATGTGATGTACTATATTCGATTTTATCAAGGTATCTAGCAAAGTACCTTTTTGAGGGCAACTATTATATTATGAAATTCCGCGGTTACTGTCGACTTACACCAATGTTATTGGTGCCGGTTAATGTTTTGCGTGTCATGAGCTTAGCAATGGTTACGATGCTTTACCCGATATATGTATTTGTTACTTATTGTGAAGGATTATACAAACACTTGGGATGTTAATCTTAATAATGTGTTTGAGATATTTAGGAATGAATGTGCTTTAGTACGCGGAATTTACTATAACACACTTAAAAGAAAACAAAGGTGGTGAAAATGCAAACGTGAGTTATAATGAACAAGGAACACAACTCAAATAACACAAAACAATTCAATATTATTGATGGAATAATACGGATGATCTAACTATCACCAGCATTACAAAAGTAACCTTGAATCTTTGATTTGTTAAAGGATTTGTGAATTTGTAACTAAGTTACTAGAGAGATTGTGTTGGTTCAGGATATTGCTAAGTTCTTAGTTGGAAAAAGATGATATCCAAGGTGGTGACTAAGGGATCCTTTTATAGGATAAGGACCCCTTATTACAAGTTGTCAAGTTGCACAATATAATAAGATACTTGGACTTTCTAACCTACTAATTACAACTTTCAATGTAAACTACTCTGTATATTCTTCTGCACAACATAGAAGACTGAACTACTTCTACTAAACGTGTTACATTGTACAAAGACTAATAATACAACTAAATATCTACAAATAAATATCTATCAACTTGATCATCAACTTGGCAGGACCTTCTTTAACTAGCAGTACCTTCTCACCCAGAAGGTACTGTTAGTACATCTTCAACTTTTTCAAAATCAACTAGCAGGCTTAATACTTCATTTGGCAGGCTCTTTGACTTGAACATTTTATTCCCAACAATCCTTCCCTAAACTTGTTATTCCCTTTAAAATACACAAGTTTCTTATGAATAAAATGCATACCTTGAGGATCTGAGGGAACTCTTCCAAAAACTTTACTCTCTATTCTTCCTTTTTCTTTCACATTGCTCAAAAATTCTCATCAGCAAACTTTGAACAACCTCTGACTTTTCTTCATCTTTATCACATCTTAACCTCTTTGAAATCATGGTTGTAAGAATTTCATAGCTCAGAGGATACTCTTTTTCAGCCAACATAAAGAGCTCAATCCCATTTTGTGTAAAAAGATGATGAACGCTGCTAAGACTCAGGAATTCCCATGTGGTTGTAGGATCATGATATGGAAACTTCCAATGAACATCTTTTGAATTAGGATCATACATCCTATTGAACTCTACCCAAAGTTCTTGTTCCTTAACATCAGTGTTAGAATTTGTGTCTAGCCTGATTTGAACTAGATTCCACAATTCTTCTAAGTCAGCTCTATCACATGCTCTTATTAGATTCTCAAAGTTTTTGAAGATAGCAGTTTGACCCCCAACCCTGGTTATTTTCCATGACTTTCCTGATCTATCATGGTGAATCTCCCAATCAATAATAGGGTGTCTAGACCTAATTGGATCAGCATGTATAATTGTTGGTAAAGCAATTAACATTTTACTTACTTGCTCTGGATCCAATTTTGCTTCTTTCTTCTTTTGAGCATCTTTCTTTTTCATTGAAGGCTTTGCATCAGATGGAATCTTGTAGTAACAAGTCTTGTAGGCATTCAGATAAAGGAAATGAATTTCTTCAGGAGTTTTCTTCTTCAGTTGAGATTCAGTCCAATTGGCTTGATTCCTTAGAAACTTCTTCATGAAATTCACTTGATCTTTTGGAGATGTGCCCACCTTAAAACCTCTCTTCTGGCTTTCCTGCATCTTTTGAAAAATATCAGCCAGAGCTGCTTCTCTATATTTGTTGTTGATAAAGGTTTCAAGCTCTGCTGTTTTCTCTTCAGTATTAAGATTCTTGTCATTCATAATTATGGAAGCCTGACCTCTCACAATTGGATCATTGGCAATAATCCATTGCATCTGTGCATCAAATGTTTCCTGAGCAGCTTGAGTGTCAAGAAGAGTTTGAGCAGCATCCTTTTGCTCTTGCATTTCTGCAAGCAGTCTTGAAGCTTCTAAGGCTTTTTGCATTTCATCTTCATGAAGCCTTTTGGATACTTCCTCATCTAAAGCCATCTGCACTTGCTCTCTTTTCTTCAACCTTTTGGGCTTAGGTTCATCATCAACCATAATTTTCTTGCCCTTATCTTTTGGTGTAGGTTCTTGAGATGGAGCAGCAGATTGTTCATCATCAACATATACCTTTCCTTGAACAAACAACCTCCCTTGAGGCTGTGATTCCCTCTTTCTTTTGTACACATGATCAGCAGTACCTTTATAGTCCATAGCCAATAGCCTCTTAATCCTAGCAGGTTCTTGCTCTGCTTCAGCAGGCTCTTTTGAACTAGCAGGCTCTTGCTCTGCACCAGCAGGCTCTTCATCATATACCTGAGTTCCTTCATGAAAATGAAATTGAGCCTCCTCTTCACCTTCAGAACTACCCATCCTCCCCTTTTTGGAAGAGTGACCCAAACTTTCAGCATCTGATCTTGAAGAACTAGATAATACCAACTTTGAAGATCTTTTACCCTTGAGCATCTTCACTTCATTCTCCAATTTCTTAACCCTCTTAACTAACTTGATGTTGATCTCAGAAAATTTTGTGCTCTGACTTTTAAGAGCATTTTCCAAGAGCTGCACCTTCTCTTTTAGTTCTTTCACTGTCTGAGAATCCAGACTTTGATGTTGAGGTGATTGGGATGGTGATGCATGATATGATGGTGTTGCAGATGGTACTGGTGATGGGATTGGTGATACAAGATGAGTTGGTGATATGTAACCAGGTAAAGAACTTGATGAAGGTGATTCAGATGATGATGTTGATTCTTCAGCATGTTGTGGTAACATTTCATCAAAAAGTGGTATTTCTTCCCCATTGAAACCAATTTTCATGTTTGAAAATACCTTGTGTGAAAGTTTTGGTGTTTCATAAGGAGTGTGTGGGGGAAGTAAAAATGTTTTGATTTTGTGATGATGCATTGAATAAATCTCGGATACAACAAAAACTTTGTTTGGCTATCCACATTTTTAACCAATCCTTCAAAAATATGTTTGGAAAAATTGAATTTTCTGTTTGTTGCCAAGCAAATGAGAGCAGTAGCCATGTTACCACTAAATTGCTCCCATGAGGTTTTCTTTTGGCTTAAACAATGAAGGATTGTATGGATCAAAAATCTCCATTGTGGGGTAAAATGCTTTTTAAGAAAGGTGAGTTTAGTAGAATCAGCATTAAACCCCATTCTTTCCAAATTTTCAAAAATTTCAGTATCAGGCAATTGACTAATACCATCTGAATCATCCAAATGAAGATGTCTTTGAATGGATGACTCGATAAGAGTCAAGGTTTTGCCATCCACTATGGCTTTTATCCTTTGGTCTCCATTTTCAAAAGTTTCAACTTTAGCCGTTTTCCAAAATTGTAAAATTTGAGATTCATAAATAGTGGGATTTACAAGTAAAGCAAACCTGATGTAAGAATCATTTAAAAAGTCCACTATTTGATGAAAAGATTCGTTTTCCACAGACTTTTCCAAAAATGCTAACTGGTTGTGTCGTTTAACGAAGTTTAGATTAGCCATGGTGAAAGATAATGAAAAACTTGATTAGGATGGTGGGATTGGTTGGTGGTACTGGTAGAAGATGAAAGGTGAGTGTTAATTGTGATAAGGACTGATGAAAGATATTATGAGAGTTTTACTTTTAACCGACAATAAGAAAATTTATAATAAGTAAATGAAAAGGCGGTTAAAAAGATCTTTTATATGTGAAATATAATATAATATAGCATCAGTAATTTACAGAATTACCCCAACGGCTAATTGTAACTACCAGGCCCAACGGCTAGAATTTTATCTGACAGGCTCAACGGTTATCTAGCAGTACCATTTTACTCTACCAGTACCAAAATTTGAACTACCATTACCTTTGAAAGAATATTTTACTTGGCAGTCTCTTTGAAATTTTAGCAAAAATCCCTTATAGTTTTTAGCAAACTATCAGCTATCAACGGATTTGATTTGTCTTTACCAAAAGCCTTTTGCTTATGGACTAGTTAACTATTTACTGTAAAGTATGGTTAGTTAAATACCATATAGTTTTTGGTAAACTATCAACCATCAACGGATTTGTTTTGTCTTTACCAAAAGCCGTTTGCTTATGGACTAGCCAGCTCTTAAGTTTGTAAAACTTGTTGAACTGAATACCAATTCCATATTGACCTAAAGATGGTGCAATTTCCTTGGATGGAAGAATTGTAAGAGGCAATGATGCTGTGTATCTTGGATGCTTGGTTCAACAAGTGAAATCATCTATCAGCATGCCTTTGCATTGCAACTTTCCTTAGTTTGATCCAGATAGAACTTTCTCCTTTAGGAATGCTTCATCCCTTCTGAATATGTAATCTATTCTTATCATTTTCAACCTCTACATCATCTTGTATGCTCTTGTCTTTTCATTCCTTTTATTGGATTATCTTCCTTTTCTGGGCTATTATTTCCTCCCCTGAGATTATTACCTCCCCTGAGATATAAATAACTTATATTTCCCCCTTTTGTTTGGAAGATTTCTTGTTTTGTTATCAACCTGAAATTTCACTACTAGAAAAAGGGCTATTCTTGACTCCAAATGCGAGTCAAGAAGAGGCTTTATGACGCGCAAATGCGAGTCAAGGATGGACCCGTCATAAAGCTTCATGACTCGCATTTGTGCGTCATCCCTCTATGACGCGCATTTATGACCCACGTTTTATGACTCTCTTTTTTGCGAGTCATAACTTAATTTTTTTTTTAATTAATTTTTTTCAGTTCCTAATTTTTTATTAAATGACAATTAAAAACCTGATAATACAAAATTAAAAACACAAATATCAAAATAACGCATTTTATATATATATTATATATATATATATATATATATATATATATATATATATATATATATAATATATATATATATCAAAATGTAGAAAAGATAAAACATGATAACACCAACTCTTCCCTTTTTATTGATGATAATTGAAGAACATATTACAAGGAAATAATAGAGTTGGATGATCCAACCTCACTGAGTAGAAAGTATACTCAGAGATGATAAACTTGGATACTTTACAAGGAGCTAATTAAGCAGACTATATACAGAGGAAAGGGAATATAGCCGTTGGCTATCTCTGCCAAGCACACATACAAAGGAGAAGACCCATGTGTCTTGACAGCAACAATAAATGGTAACGACCAACAGCAGGTGGATAGCCAAAACTCTCGACACTTCTTCTTGAGAACAGTGAGTCCAACCTTTGAGCTTTTTGAAGCTTGAATGATATGAACATCAAAAGGCTAGCTATGACTTTAGTCGCTGCCCTCCTTTTTCTTCAAAAAAAAATTTGTCACACAAAATAAAATGATAAAGAACACTTTTGGTGCTGCTGTGGATCCAGCAGCTATACACCCCCTTTGGGGCTGCTATACACAAAACCAAATGCACCCTACTGGTGCAGAAAGCCAGCACACAAACACATGTAAACCTGGGTCATGAAAGGCAACAACAGAAGCATCAAAGACCTCATAAAAAGCAAAAACACAAGCAACATAAATAGCATAAAAAACAGCAAGCCAAACACTAGTATACATGCTAATTTTCAGCCGCAAAAAAAGCCCCATTTAGGGCAGATTTGCAGCAGATAAACACACAGAACGCACCCCATTTAGGGGCTGCAAATAAGCAAACAAATGCCCCTCCTGCTGTTGTAAAATCAGCAGCAATATACCCCTTTTGGGGCTAAAAGAAAACAGCATACAACATGTTCTTTAAGTGCAGAAAAAAAGCATTTAAACATGGCCTTTTTTTGGTCCATTTTGCAGCAACCAAACACCCTCGTTGGGCTGGTTTTTTGCAGCCCACAACACCCCTCGTTGGGGGCTGTGTTTCAGCTATTAAACACCCCATTTGGGGCTGTCAGAGATGGGTCGAACAACCGAAACCAAGCGCCCCTTGCGGGCTGTCTTGGTGGATCAAATACCAAGCCACACGCACCCTTTTGGGTGGCTGTGGTGAAGGCCTAAGCAAACAGGTCAAATCAAGCGCATCTTTAGGTTGGGCTGCTGTGACAGCAACATCCAAAACCTCTTGGGTGTTCTCTCTTGTGACCGAGCATAAACCAAACAACAACAAACAAGTTTAACAAGCAGCAGATATAGCAACAAGAAGGAACAAACACAAAAAAAAAAAACAAGTAATAGCAAGTAAGGAGCAGATAGCCATAGAGACAAACAACAACACAGCCAAATAATGAGTAAATACCAGGCTGCAAAATGGGAAATTCAAACATGCAGACGAACAGTAATAAGCCAATTCGACCCATTTTAACCCATAAGTCAAACATCACTTTATCTACTGATTTGGAAACATTAGACTAGGAATAAACAAAATAGGAACACAAGCAACTGAATAAGCCACAGAATAAGCTATAACCTCAAATGGATAAGCACAAAAGAGTAGTAAAGAGTCTAAAAAATTAAGCTTTTTTTTTTTTTTTTTTTTTTTTTTTTTTTTTTTTTTTGGAATTCTTGTTCTGTTGGAGTGCGGCGAGTGTACCAAAATACAAACTTGTTCTGTTGGAGTAAAACCATAAGCACAATCAGAGATAGTGTGATGTAAGCTTTATATGATTTGAACAAGCCTATATGATATTCACCACCATTATACATATCAGTAGCGCAACACAGTTAACAAGTTCAATCCAAATGGAAGATTACAGCATCCTTAATACATCTAAGTTAGTCTGTGTACTAAAAGTTTAAGCAGCCTGTCAATGTCAATGTTTGTGATATTGACTTGCACATATAAAACTTTTCGAACTACAAGCTCATACAGATACAAACATAAACTTCAGGCTGATACATATGTCTGAATACTAAATTAACCACAAGAATACAAAATGATATTATAAAAATACTCAAATACACTACTAGCATAAGCATACAATAATCCCAAGTTCAAACCGACACACTATTAAAACAAAACGCAGTCCAAATTCCAACCTGTGAACAAATAAGCCACGAATTGAAACCAAATCGGGTCTAACCCGACCCGTTTTCAAATCAATAACACAAACACCCTATAAAATTTAGTACCACACGAAGTCAAGTTAAATCTTGGTTTAAAAGTGTTTTTAATTAGATTTTTAATCCACGAAAACTTATAAATTGATTTACATTCGATTTTTTTTTAATAATAAAGAAAAAAAATTTTAAAAAAAATAACAGAACGAGATTAGGGTTCCATCTTACCAAAGAAATGAAGAGGAGGAGAGAATAAGGCGGCGGCTGTGGTGGATTAGTCAAAACATAACCCAAAAACCAGGAACCAAAACAATATTCACGATCTAAAACCGTCTTGTATCTTCTTGACCTAGCAAGGACAAGTGGCAGTGAAGCAAGGTGGCGGCGACGGTGCCCTGGTGGTCAAGACAGTGAAGTGGTGGTAGCTGTGAAGGGAGAGAGAGGAGGCGTGTTATATTTTTAGGGTTGGGCTTATGTGAAAATGTTTAGAGGGAGGTTTGATTTTTGGGGAAATTTAGGGCGGGATAAATGAAAATATTTAGAGGGAGGTTTGATTTTTGTTAAGTGTAGTCCGTGTTTCTTAAAAAATTTGAGATATGACACGAATTTTATGACACACAAAAATGCCTGTCGTCTATCCTTCAGATTTTACAATTTATGACAGTTTTTTTATGACTTACAATTTTGTGCGTCATCTTTTAGCGTGCGTCATAAAAAGCGAGTCAAGGATAGCCTTTTTTCTAGTAGTGTTTGTTAGTTGCAGACCAAAAGAACAAAGTGCAAAGCACTTGTTTTATAGCATTGTAAACTTTTAATCATTAAGATGAACAAAACATAGTAAACTTTATACTAGCAGGACCAATTATGAACTGACAGTACCTTTTGACTAACTAGCAGTACCATGTTTAAAAGCCAATACCAGTTATTTTATGTACAAAAATACATGTTTTTCAAAGATTAATCATTCCAATACCTCCTACTAGGTATTTGAATCTACCTAAATCAAAAGCTTTGGTGAGAAGGTCTGCATAATTCTTTTCAGAATCTATTTTGACAACTTGTATTAACCTTTTCTCATTGCAATCTCTTATGAAATGGTGTCTTATTTCAATGTGTTTTGTTTTTGAGTGTTGAACTGGATTTTTAATGATACAAATAGTACTGCTATTGTCAATGTAAATAATGGTGTTAAGAAAATTGTACCCATAGTCAAGCATTTGATTTTGGATCCAAAGGACTTGCCCACACAAACTTGCACCAGCAACATATTCTGCTTCAGTTGTAGAGTTGGCCACCATTGTTTGCTTCTTGCATTGCCAAGATATAAGTCTGCAACCAAGAAATTGACATCCACCAGTTGTGGATTTTCTGTCTAGGGTTGCACCAGCATAGTCACTATCAGAATAAGCCACCAAGTCAAAAGATGATTCCCTTGGATACCATAGACCCAACCTAGGTTGACCCTTGAGATATCTAAAGATCCTTTTGACTGCTGTGAGATGAGAAACTTTGGGATGTACTTGAAACCTTGCACATACACATACTGAGAACATGATATCTAGTCTTGATGATGTAAGGTACATTAAGGACCCAATCATTGATCAATAATTGTGCAAATCCACATCTTCACCCTCAGCATCTTTTAGTAACCCCTTTTCTGAATCCATTGGTGTACTTGCAACCTTAGAATCAGCAAACTGAAATTTCCTTAGGATCTCTGCTACATACTTATCTTGGCTGATAAATATGCCTTCAATTGATTGTTTCACTTGGAGACCCAGAAAGAAAGTAAGTTCCCCCATGGAACTCATTTCAAACTTACTATGCATAAGTTTTTCAAACTCTACACACAACTCTTGGTTTGTGGATCCAAAGATAATGTCATCAACATAAATTTGCACCAGCAAGATGTCTTTCTTGGTTCTTTTGATGAACAAAGTTGGATCAATCTTGCCTCTTTGGAATCCATTTTCCAATAGATAGAAAGCCAATGTTTCATACCATGCCCTAGGAGCTTGGTGTAGACCATAAAGAGCCTTGGTAACCCTATACACCTTGTCTGGATATTCTGCATCAATGAAGCCTGGAGGTTGAGAAACATACACTTCTTCTCCAATAGTACCCATTGAAGCCTATGAAAGAAGCATAGGCCAAGAATAGCCTAATTGCTTCAAGTCTTGCAACTGGAGCAAAAACCTCTTCATAATCCACCCCTTCTTCTTGAGTATACCCTTGGGCCACCAATCTTGCTTTGTTTCTGATCACAATCCCCCTTTCATCTTTCTTATTTCTGAACACCCATTTGGTTCCAATTGCCCAGTGACCTTTGGGCAAATCAACCAGTTTCCAAACCTTCTGAAGCTTGAATTGAAGAAGCTCTTCTTGCATTGCTTCAACCCAACTTGGATCATCTAAGGCTTTGTTAATGTTTTTGGGTTCAGCCTGTGAGAGAAAACATGAAAACAGGCATATGTTGGCAACTTCATGATTCTTTTCTTCATAAACAGATGAGATAAACCCTTCTTGGTCTGAAGATGAGACTTGAGTTCTTGTTCTAACACCAGAATCAATGCTACCAATCACATTATCAATGGAGTGATCTTTGAGAATTCTTGTGTTGTGTGTTGTAGGAACTTCATAGGTAAGTGGAAGATTGCCAATCCCCACTTCTTCTGGTAAAAAATCATCTGATTGATCATTTAATGGTCAGCAGTACCAACTTGTGAACTGGCAGTACCATCTGGTGAACTAGCAGTACCATTTTCATTTGCACTACTTTCTTGATTCTCTTGACCCTGAGTTCCATGATCATCTTCAACACCTTCATTTGTTGTATTTGAAGGTTCTTCATGACTTGAAGATAAATCCAATCCTTTCCAAATTGGCATCCAGATGTAATCTTGATCTTTAGGTGTTTCAACATTGTCTTCAAAACCTGCATTATCATTAGCATTTGTACCTGTAACAGGCACATAATTCATAGATTCTGAAAGCCTATCAATGTCAAACATCCAATCTAGCCCAATGCCTTTTACATTTGGTAGTTTCTCTTGAAACTCTATGTGCAGATTTTCTTCCACAAGCCTAGTGCAACTATTATACACCCTATAGGCCTTACTTTGCAAAGAATACCCTATCAAGAAGCCTTCATCAGCTTTTCCTTCAAACTTTCCTAGATTATCTTTGGTATTGAGAATAGTGACATGACATCCAAAAGGTCTCATAAAACTTAAAGATGGTGTTCTACCAAAGAAAAGTTCATAAGGAGTCTTTTTATGTGGTTTAATCACAAGAACCCTGTTCTGCACATAACAAGCAGTACCTACTGTTTCAGCCCAAAATGAAATAGGCAATTAGAGTCTACTAACATTGTTCTAGCAGCCTCTATTAGTGTTCTATTTTTCCTTTCTGCTACTCCATTTTGCTGTAGGGTTCTAGCTACACTAAATTCTCTTTTTATTCCTTTCTCTTTGCAAAATTCATCCATAACCCTATTCTTGAATTCTGTCCCATTGTCACATCTAATTACTTTCACTTTCTTATCAGCTTGGTTTTCTACCTCAGTTATATAAGATTTAAGGATCTCACTAGTTTCATGCTTAGATCTTAAAAAGAAAACCCAAGAAAATCTGCTGTAATCATCAGTAACTACAAGACAATATTTTTTACCATTCAAGCTACTCACATTAGTAGGACCAAAAAGATCCATATGAAGCATGTATAAAGCTTGAGAAATTGAGTTATGGGTCTTGGGCTTACAAGAAGCTCTATGTTGTTTGCCTTTAAGACAATCAACACAGGTTTGGTCATTTTGAAAAATCTTTTTGGGTAAACCTCTAACCAAATCATATTTTGCAATTGTATTGATTGTTTTAAAGTTTACATGACCAAGCCTTCTATGCCAAAGCATAGATTCATCCAATGAGGCTTTTGCTACTAGACAAGTTAAACTCTCCTTAGGATCAATGTTCTTTAAATCAACACTGTACATATTGTTCCTTTTTGGGATTTTAAGAAGAATCTGACTTTCATCAGGCATTTTAAAATCAGAAGAAAGAACCATACATTCATTGTCAGTAAAGAGAACATTGTTCTTTTTGTCACACATTTGTGAGACACTAAGGAGATTAAACTGAAGCTCTTTCACAAAGTACACATTTTCAAAATCTAATTTACTGGTTTTGATTGTACCTTTACCAGTAATCTTTCCTTTGATTCCTCCCCCAAAGGTAACATATCCTCCATCAAATGATTTGAAGTCTGTGAGGTAAGACATATTGCCTGTCATGTGCCTTGAACATCCACTATCTACATATCCTTTATCAGCCATATCATTGGAATGTTCTTGCACACATATAAACATATTAGTTTCCTTGGGGTACCCAAGCCATGACTGACTTGGGTTTGCCTCTTGCATCAATGTAATCAAACCTCTTTAGGACTGTTGATGCAACCTTTGATTGGAGTGGTCTCCATATCCAACATGCTGAGGACTTAACAGCATTTTCCCTTTTAATCCATTTTGTGGTCCTTGGTCTATCAGTACCAATTTTGGCAGTACCATTTGGTCTAGCCGGACCTTTTGGTTTTGGTCTCTAATCTTGTGTTTTGACCACAAATTTCTTTTCAATGGGACTTTTCACAACTCTTGGTGCATGTTTGAAAGTATTTCTTGCACCCTTAGTAGTTGGTTTTGAGTTAACATGCTTATTTGGTCTAACAGTATGATTAACTTTTGGTGTGTTAGACTTAACAAAACTTTTTCTGAGGTTTGTTCCATTTGTTTTAGACCTTGATTTACTCCCAGAAACCCAATTGTTACAATAAGCATGAGTATGATTAAAACTACCACAGTAATAGCAGGCCTTATTGTACATAACAAAATTATCACCAAGTTGGTGTGACTTAAGATTGTTCCAATTTCTCTGGCTACCTCTAGGTTTGCTATTACACTTAGCACAACATTCAACTGTTTTCAGAACAGCTTTAGCCTTAGTCTTAATCTCTACACTTATAGGACTGGGTGGTCCTACTTTGTTTCCTTTGTTTGAAACAGTCTCTTTTTCCTCATCATCAGATGTCCAATCTTCAATAATTGGAGCATCTGAGCTCTTATCAGTGAGCACCTTTTTGTTAGAGAGTGAAGCAATACTAGCATTCTCAAAAGGTTCACTTTTCTCTACAGGTTTCTCTAGTGGTTTATTGGTGAATTCATGTAAACCTGATTATGCAAGATCTAATCCTGGGGGACAAGGGATTCCTCTGTAAGGAGGAGGACAAGTCTTGTATCCAATCCCAGATTTGATTCTCTTGTTCATTTGATTTTCAACTATGCTTCTAGTACAGTCAGAAGCAGTTTCCAATGTGGTAACAGTTAGTTGAATATTATCCTTCGCCAATTTCATTTTAGCACACTCAGTTCTTAACATATTTATTTCAGCATCTTTCAAAAATATTTCCCTATTAAGAATAGCTTTTGTGTCAGAAAAAGTGAGTTCATTTTCCCTAAAATGGATTATCTGCTTTTCAAGTTTGGCAATACCACACTTATGATTAAATAGGTCTTGTTGAGTTTTACTTTGTTCTACTTTCAGCTCATCATAAAGTTTTATTAAAGTTTGTAATTCTTCAAAAACTTTACAAGTATTAGAACATTTAGTAATTTGTACCTCAGGATTGGAGAAGGCCATTAAAGCCATTTCATCTGAAGTTGACTCCTCTTCACCCATAAAACTCCAATCAAAACCTATCCCATCAATAGCTACCATAGCTTTAGGCTCAGTGATTTCCACAGCCTTGCTCTTATTCTCAAAGCTTCCTTTCTTCTCAAAGCTTCCCTTGTTCTTGTTCTCAAAACCTCTTCCCTTATCATCCTGCTTCTTTGGTCTTCTACACTCTCTTGAGTAGTGACCCTTCATGTGGCAGTTGTAACACTCACTTTAGACTTGTCATACCCAGCAGGCTCATTACCATTTATGATAATCTTCTTTCCAGTCTTCATCAGCAATTTCTTAGCCCTTATGCTCAAAAGTGAAAGTTGCCACTTTATGTCCATTTCCTCAAGATCATCATCATTGATCTCTTGAATATCTTCAAAAGTCAATATGGAACCATTGTGTTGTGATGTCAAGAAAGCACAACCATTTGTTTCATCTAGAATTGTTTTGGTACTGCTAGAAGTATTGGCAGTACCAAAATTTGTGTTGGCAGTACCTTCTTCTTTACCATCTTTTTCTTTATCTACTACCTTTGAGGTGCTTGGAGATGATACAAAGGCCATATTTCTTGAGTTTGAACTGGTAGTCTTCTTCACTTCATGCTCTACTATCTTGAAGTTGTTGTAGAGATCATTAAGACTCATCTGATCAATATCTGGTTTGTTTTTCCAGACAATGACATGCATGGACCATTCAGAGGGTAAACTCCTAAGAAATTTGGAGTTTAAGTCCTCTTGAGTTATCAGCACTTCATGAATGGCTAACTGACTTGAAAGCTTTTGTAGTCTATTGAACATGCTGTCCAAAGACTCATTTGTTGTTGCTGTAAAGTTTTCAAACTGATGTTTGAGTAGAGTTTTCTGAGTTTTCTTGGTGGCATCATTTCCACCAAATCTAGCCACAATAGCTTGAAAAAGGGTTTTGGCACATTTTTACTTGTTGAAGATCAAAAGCTGGTCATTTGGAATAGTCATGAGAAGCATACTCCTGGCTTTAAGATCATTTCTCTTTTGGATTCTTTCTTCTACACTTGTTGGGTTTACTTGCACATTTGTTACTATTGCATCGTTTACTGTGGAGGTGGTGATTGTGGGTTTGAATGAGTTTCCTTCTTCAATAATCTCCCAAAGTGCATAGTCTTGCACTTGGAAGTATTGCTCTACCCTCAGTCTCTACATGTCAAACTCATTCTGTTTGAGTAATGGAAGTTTTGCAGCAACATTGGTTTGAATGTGTTCAACATCCATTGTTCTTTTAAATCGTAAATATCAGCCTAGCTCTGATACCACTTGTGAAGGATTATACAAACACTTGGGATGTTAGTCTTAATAATGTGTTTGAGATATTTAGGAATGAATGTGCTTTAGTACGCGGAATTTACTATAACACACTTAAAAGAAAACAAAGGTGGTGAAAATGCAAACGTGAGTTATAATGAACAATGAACACAACTCAAATAACACAAAACGATTCAATATTATTGACGAAATAATACGGATGATCTAACTATCACCAGGATTACAAAAGTAACCTTGAATCTTTGATTTGTTAAAGGATTTGTGAATTTGTAACTAAGTTACTAGAGAGATTGTGTTGGTTCAGGATATTGCTAAGTTCTTAGTTGGAAAAAGATGATATCCAAGGTGGTGACTAAGGGATCCTTTTATAGGATAAGGACCCCTTATTACAAGTTGTCAAGTTGCATAATATAATAAGATACTTGGACTTTCTAACCTACTAATTACAACTTTCAATGTAAACTACTCTGTATATTCTTCTGCACAACATAGAAGACTGAACTACTTCTACTAAACGTGTTACATTGTACAAAGACTAATAATACAACTAAATATCTACAAATAAATATCTATCAACTTGATCATCAACTTGGCAGGACCTTCTTTAACTAGCAGTACCTTCTCACCCAGAAGGTACTGTTAGTACATCTTCAACTTCTTCAAAATCAACTAGCAGGCTTAATACTTCATTTGACAGGCTCTTTGACTTGAACATTTTATTCCCAACACTTATATCTTCCAGACTTAAAATCTTGTGTTCAACTGCTTTACTTATTAAACCTATGGATTATACTCAACATTTGTGTTGACTTTTTAGCATGTTTTATCTCAGGTATTTGAGGCATACTTTACTAGCATTGGGAGTGGCATGAAGACTATGGATGGCTATCTATTGGCTTTTACTATCTATCTACTTTACTATCTTTTCACTATCTTTAACATTCGAAAAACCCTTTTGAACTATGTCTTTTATTCCGCTGCAAGCTATGTTTAAGAGTCTTCTGAACTCTAAATGTTTATTTATATATTTCGAATGATATATTTTTGCTAAAATGACTCGTTATGAGGTCATTTTCTATGATTGTGACTGTCTTACCCTCGAGTAATACCCCTAACTATGTTTCCCTGCCATATTCCGAGTTGGGGGTGTTACAGTTATCGAGAGAAGCCTGCGACGAGAGACCGAGGTGTCAGAAAACCAATTTGGTTTTATGCCAGGACGGTCTACGACTGAGGCAATACACATTATTAGAAGCTTGATGGAGAAGTATAGAGAGAGACAAAAAGACTTGCACATGGTGTTTTTAGATCTGGAGAAGACCTATGACAGTGTCCCATGAGAGTTGATTTGGAAGACACTAAGAGATAAAGGAACCCCAGTGAGGTACATTAAAGTTATTCAGGATATGTACGAAGGGGCGAGGACTTCTGTGCGGACGCAAGTGGGAAACACAGAGTATTTCCCGGTGGAAGTAGGTCTACACCAAGGCTCAGCTATTAGCCGGTACCTTTTTGCCTTGATTCTCGATGAGCTATCTCGGGGGATACAGGAGAACAACCCTTGGTGCTTGATATTCGCCGATGATATTGTGCTAGTTTCGAAAACGCCAGTAGGGCTAAGTGGGAGATTGGAGCAGTGGAGGGAAGCGCTAGACGACAAAGGCCTATGAGTCAGTAGGGAGAAGACAGAATACCTACGGTGTGACTTCAACAGGAACGTAAACATCTAGAACGAGGAAGCAGAAGTCCGCATAGGCAATCACATCTTACAACCGAAGGAGCACTTCAGATATCTCGGCTCTGTAATCTACAAATCCGGAAGGATATAGGATGATGTAACACACCGTATACAAGCTGGATGGTCGAGGTGGAGAGCGGCCACTGGAATCCTTTGTGACAAGAATGTCCCTCTAAAGCTAAAAGGAAAATTTTATAGAGTGGCGATTCGACCAGCTATGTTGTGTGGGTCAGAGTGCTGGCGGAGATGAGGATGCTAAGGTGGACTTATGGTAAGACTAGGTTAGACATGATCCCGAATGGAGCTTTTCGAAGAGTACTCCAAGTTGCGACTATAATCAACAAGATGGGAGAAGGTCGATTGCAATGGTTTGGGCATGTCAAGAGGAGGTCACAGTCTGCACCTGTTAGGATAGTGGAGTCTATTACTGTCGATGGCTTGAGGAGAAGGGGGAGACCTAAGCTCATGTGGGAGGATAGACTAAAGCTTGACCTTAAGGAGCTCCTATTGTCCGAGGACATGACCTCTGATAGAAGCGCGTGGAGAACTAGGATTAGGGTAGATGAGTAGGGCGCTTAGGTGTAGAATTGCTTGTTGCTTCAGCTTAGGCCCTTTTTGCCTTTTTGCCTTATAGGGTTCTTGGCGGTAGGCTTTTCTGGCTTTTAGGCATTTTTGTCTCTTGTGTGCTTTTTTGCCTTTTTCCCTTTCCTAGGTGCATGTTCGTTTCCCTTTGATGGCTTTTTGTCTTTTATGCATCATTTTTTTTATCTATGTATTTGTCTTGTATGCTCTGCGGTTGCCTTTTGGTATTCTATGTCGCCTTTGTGTTTTTTTTTTTTTTGCCCTTATGTGCCCTTATTGCCTTTCACCCTTTTATGGCTTGCTTGCTCTTTGTATTGTTTTTATTTTTGCGTTTATGTCTCTGACTGCTTGTTGGTTTTTTTCTTATACGTGCCATTTATTTCTTTGTATCTCTTTCCTCGCATCTTACTTTTTGGTTGATAGCCTGCACACGCGCACTTGCCGGAGGTCTTTCTGGAAGCAGTCCCCTTACCTTCGGGTAGGGGTGTGACTGTCTACATCTCACTTCCCCCATACCTTGCCCTGGCGGGATTAGGTACTGTTGTTATTGTTGTTGTTGTTGTGTAATCAAATAAAAAAACTATTCATTTCGTCTACTTTATCTTTATTTCTTAATGGTAGACATCTTCATTATACCCTTTCAGATTTTACACCATTGACATCCTTTTCGCAGGCCGGAATTATCACCAACGACATGAACAACTACCAGTTTCAAGTCTTCGCTTCACGCAAGGTGGTTCCTAGTATGAAACTAAGGTAAGTATTAAAAAAATCAAGGCATAGCTTCTAAACGATTCTCAGTTCCAAGGTGTTTCCTGAGCACCACCTTGTTACAAGGTGGGTCCGCCTCTGCCAGAATGTTGTATTTTGTCTTTTAGATCTGGAGCAATGATAGAGAGACCTAATATATATACCTAAACTCATGCCTAAACCATTAATAATTTGACAAATCACACATGGATTTTCTAACTCAAAATATTCACTTTTGATTATTCCACTTGTCATCATCTTGCTCTTAGGCATATCTTTAGTAATGCATTTTAAGCATGACAATCATTTTCCTTAGATCTGTGCGTGTGTTTTTTTTTTTTTTTTTTTTTTTTTTTTTTTTTTTTTTTTTGAGTGTTTGGATCATGAAGATTTAATACATGGATGAACATTAATGGCATTTTGAAGTCATAAGTGATGGATTATGTTATATGGGAAGAGGGAAGAGGATCCTCTCAAGTTGGTGGGACAACTTGACTCAAGTTACAGGATCATCAACCATTCGATTAAAATCAAAGGTCAAGAGTAAAAAGTATTTTGACCTTTGATTTTAATCCAATGGTTGAGGATGCTCTAACTTGAGTCAAGTTACTTGAGAGGATCCTCTCCCGTTACTATGTGTGTTTATTTGGTAAAATGAGTGTTTGGTAAGTTTAAATAATAATAATAACAATAACAATAATAAAAATAACAATAACAATAAGAGTAAATTACACCATTCGTCCTTAAACCGCGCCAGATTCGTGAATTTGGTCATTTATTCTAAAAAATCGCAATTTTAGTCCCAACATTTTATGTTAATTGCGCGCCTGGTCCTTTTTCCTAACGGTCATTAGCATTTTCGTTAGATGCAAGGGCCTTTTTGTCTTTTTGTTAGTAATACTTAACATCCTTCTAGTCTTCGTTTCCCTTTCTGATTTAGAATAAGAAGATTGATCAGAAGAATAATCAATACCATCATCTTCAACTTCTCCATCTTTCACACTACATTTCTTATCACCCTTAAAATAAAATTTAACATGTCTAAACCCTTTCTTAAACCACTTATTTTCCATGATCTCATGAATAGTAATCCGGGATTCAGGGTTAATACCTAGTCATTTCAATAACTGTGATAACTCAAGTGAAAACCATCTAGGACACCTGAATTTGCCTCTATAAATCTTCTTACACTAAACCATTATATTCTGATCCTGAAAAAGGTAAAGTAACCAGCCATTAACACAAATAAAATCACACTGCAAGACCAAATATCAATTTTAGCAGCTTCGTATCCCAAAACCTCGGGTGCAACATAAGCTGGTGTACCATAAAAGGTATGAAATAAACCATCACCTCTAATTTGCTAAGAAATCGCACTAAGAACATAAAGAAACAAACCATCACCTCTAATTTTTACAGATCTAGAACATAAATTACTTCCGAAAACATAGAATTTAGAATATCAATTGTACAGATCTAAACAAAAAAAAATTAAAATTAAAATTAAAACAAACATAAACACAAAAAAAATAAGGCGACCACAGAGGCGACATGAAAACGGCGGTTGCTGTTGTGCGGCTGAAAACAATGGTTGTTGTCTCTGGTTGCTTGTAACACCCCCATTTTCTCAGATAGCAGCGGAAGCTAAATCTTGGGGTATTACCTCATGGATACATCGTCACAATGATAGAAAACGACTAAAAAAGAGACATTTTTAAAAATGAGTTATCATTCATTTATTTATTAGAGTTTTTAGAGCAAAAGAGAGACTTTTGCAAAAAGTGAGGTCCCAAACACACGTGTTTGAAATAGAAGGATGAATGATAACAGGTTTGGACGTCCTCATGTCCAATGTCACTCTGTGTAGTAAGGCCATAAGTGCTCAGTTACCTTGGATAACATGCTTAAAGGTCAACACTAAGGTTGAGTGAAATTCGTAGGTTTAGTTGGAAAGTAGTTTGAATACAAGTTCGTGTGGGCCTCGAAGCACCCAAAGATAAGTTATATAGTATTATTGCATCTAAGCTCATGACACCTCACGTTAACATGCATATAGTCCAATGATGGCACTGCAAACCAATCAGTGACTAGACGTAAGGTTAACTTGCCAAGGTTAACATCGTTGTTCTCAAATATAGTGTTAATTGGTACCCGATAGGGGCACACCAACGGGAGTTGTCAAACTCCAGATAGATCTATCCACTATATTCGCGTTCACTCGCAAGTGATTATGGTTCATGAAATTTAAGTTATAGTGGCAAGGTGGTACTCGTGCAATAATCAACCAGGAGAAAAATACTTGTATTCGGTTAAAGCATGTATCCCCCTCACGGGTTTATAAAACATTTAAAAGTGAGGTTTAGCACATGGGATTTAAAAAATGTGAGGCTACGAACTCACCTTAATTCAGGGAAATCTGATTGATGTCAAAAGTGAATCAGATATTAGACGGCCTACTCACGCAACCTGAGGTAGTGTATGTCAAGTCTTAGTTGGTTTGTCTACGTTTCTAACCTTGTTTTTAAAGTAGATGTTTCTTTAATTCACTAGATTTATATATATAATGTAACACCGTTCGGGCTATCATAATCCAGAGGTCATGTAATAAACGTTTGAGGAGCCAGGGCACTTTAACTCGTAAACCCAGCAAACTCGTCGAAATGTATACCCAAATGAAACCCCTCACATAAAATTCCCTAGTATTGTTGTGCGTTGTTAAGTTAAAAAGATAGGTTTTCAATTTATAAAAATATTTCATTTATAACCTTAAGTTTGTAATTTTGGCAATATATACCCTTGACTTATAAATTTTTACAAAACTAGTCCTTTATATAATAAATAGGGATAATTACAAAAATAGACCATGGATCGAAGTGATTTTCTTTTTCTAGCCAGTACCCCGGGTAATTGGGCAACTCGCCCCATATGATGACACGTGTCCCCAGTTGCCCAAAAAATGTCGATTGTTGCCCAAAAAAACACACAAATTGCACAAAAATACACAAGTTACCCAAAAAATACACTTCCAGATTTCAGTTGCCCAAAAAGTGTAGGTTTCCCTTGACAAAAAAAATATTTTCCGACCTCGGGATAGATAAGGAAAAACACTAGGTTGCTTGGACTATTTTTGTAATTATCCCTAATAAATATATATATATATATTATATATATATATATATATATATATATATATATATCCCTAATATATTATATATATATACTAACCCTTTAACTTTAAAACTTTACAAAATAGGTCCTTATACTTATAATTTTATGAAATAATAGAAATAACCCTTATACTTAATAGTTTCCAAAAGTTACAATATATACCCCTATGCATGGAATACGTTACAAAACTAATCCTAAAACCATGCAAAGCGTGTTTTTAGTATAACAAAAGGGTTTTACAGCTTATGGATTATTAGAATAAGCTTAGATAAGTAGCTTTTAAGAGTTTATAGCTTATGGGAAGGGAATATGACCAAAAATATCAAATCGACTCGGTTTTAGGGTTTTAAAAAGATAACGCCTAGGTTTTGTGATCAAAGCTTAAACAAGGGGCTTATATAGGATAGAGTAAAGCTTATAGGCATTCTAAAACCATAAGAGAGCTTATTGAACAATTGGAAAGACTTACTCGACTAGAAATGGGTCGAAACTAGGCTTTAGGGTTTCTTGGCTAGAAAGGACTCGACAAGGGCTTCTAGGCTTGATCCTCTTGGTTCTTTAGCTTCTAAGGGCTTCTATACAACTGCTAGGAATGAGTGAGAGCAAGTATGTGAGGTGGTGAGGCTGTGTGGGATGGTTTTGAATGGTGGTGGTTTGCGGGGTATTTATAGGGCTCGAAGTGGGACTGTCGGCAGAGTTACTTGGAGTGGTGGCCAAGGGAGGAAGGGGGTGACTAATGGAAGCTAGGGAAAGACTAGGAATGGCTAGGGTGGTAGCTAGGGTAGTGTGTGGCTATGGTGGTGTCGCGGTGGTGTTATGTATACAAGAAGGTGACGAGTAGGTGATAGTGGTATGTGGTAGGTTGCTTGGTGATGACAAGCTGGTGATGGAGGAGCTAGGTTGGTTGGATGAGTCATGGTGGTGCTAGGGTGCTAGGTTAACTAGTTTTTATGATTTAAGGCTTGATTAGGATTAGGGTTCGATTAGGGTTTAGATTAGGGTTTAGTACTAGGATAAGGGTTTAGAAAGTAATTAGGGACTAAGTTTAAGGTTTAGGAATCATGTACTAAGTGGTTGTAACTTGTGCTAAAGAAATGGTAAGGTTTAAACATGGTTTAGGCACCTAAATGACCTAATTTGGGTTCTAAGCTTAAAAGGCTTGTACATTGGGCTTTAAGTGGTTGTACTAGAGTTTAGGAAGGAAAATGTAGCTAGGATAACTTATACTTAAGCCTTGAACACTTTCAAACTAGTTTTAACTTGAAATTAGGGTTTTTAAAATAACCGTAAACGTATAGGGCTTGTTTTGGTAAAATGTTAGATATAGTAAGTTAGATTAATAGTATACTTGATAATATGATTTTTGTAACTTAGACTTGTCATACCAGGAGGTTTACATGATGTTAACATAGAGATAATTGGCATTACTCTACATAGTTGGAGTGAGATGAAACAAAAAGTTTACCGTGAAAGTGATATATATATATATATATATATATATATATATCATATATATATATATATATATATATATATATATATATATATATGAAAGTGATATATATATATATATCGTGAAAGTGATACACATATATATATCATAAGTGTGGAAAATATAGATGAAATTTGTGAGGTATTACATAGCAGTTGTACGGCCGTAAACGGTGGCCAACTCCTGCAAGCGACCATTATCACCGGTGGTGAGTGTAAAAGTAGCATCGACGGTGACTTGTTTGTGTTGGTGGTGACGTCTTGGTGAGGATGGGCTTTTACCAACTTATATTTGATGAGTTTTATATAATGCATAAAGTTTGCAACAAGGGATTTGTGTTTATGCGAATTAAGTATTAGTGTTTAGAAAGGAAATTGGGGGTTATTCGTTGATATTTTAATAGTATTATGGCAAATAATTTGAATTTAAATTATTGGGATAATAGAAAGAAATGAGGTTCTTGTATAATCTTAAAACTTAAAATTTGGATGAGTGGGATGACGAGGGTAATGAGGAATTGTGTGAGAAAAAGAAGATGGAGAGATGGACAGAGGGTGTTTGTTAAAATATTTTGGGCCTACTTGATAAGTATGTGGTGAAGTGGTGGTGGGTATGGTGGTGACGGTGGTGATGAGGGTTATAGGTTAAAAAAGAGTGGTGAGGTAGAAGAAGGGGGTGCTTGGGTTAGATATTGTTTGTTTAGTGTCAAAAAAGATTTAATGGGGTGTTAGGACAAGAAAACACGAAAAGACAAAACGACCCTTGCAGCTAACGAAAAACTAATGACCATTAGGAAAAAAGGACCAGGCGCACAATTAACATAACATGTTGGGACTAAAATTGCGATTTTTGAGAATAAAGGACCAAATTCGAGAATCAGACACGGTTTCAGGACCAATGATGTAATTTACTCTAATAATAATAATAATAATAATAATAATAATAATAATAATAATAATAATAATAATAATAATAATAATAATTAGAGTAAAAAACACCATTCGTCTCTGTTGTTTGGCCAGATTTCAATTTTAGTCCATTTTCGAGAAAATTCACTTGGTGAGTCCCTAACGTTCCTAATATTACGTGTCTGGTCCAATTTCACCAACGACGTTAGTTTTTCTCGTTATCTTCAGTCACATGCCAGGTACACGGGAGATATGTTTGTCTTTACACTGTTCTTGTCCTTTCATGCATTTGTTTTTTTTTTTATTATTTTTTTTACTGCATTTTTTTTATTCTTTATTTTTTTCCTCCTTTTAACTTATTTTTTAATTATATATTTATTTGTTATTTTAGAGCAGATGCAATGGTTAACGAAGAGGTGCGTTAAGGTTTAACGCAGCTGCGTTGAACCTGCGTTAAGCATTGCCAGTCAGCTGCGTTAACGCAGCGTTAAAGGGTTGCGTTAACCCTTTAACGCTGCGTTAAGGGCTGTATGTGTAAAAAAAAATCACTTCACTTCCCTATAACGGCCATTATATCTGTTGAATTCAAAAAAAAAAATCAAAACACCCCCTTCCATTATAACCGTTTTAATCAAACGGCTATATCCAAAAAAAAATAATAATAAATAAATAAATCAAAACCATTTTCACTCCCCTATAAATACCCAATTAACACAACATTTTTTTTCACACTTTCACAAATCAATCTAATACATCATATACTTCCATCTTCAAACTTTCACAAAAAATAAAAAATAAAAAGTAAAAATAAAAAAAATTTCCCGATTTAACCCAAATGACGATGATAGTTTTATGAATCTCCTAAACACCGGGTGGAATAACCCAAACGCCGGGTCATCTTCAAACCCAAACGCACCATCACCCAACAACCTAATCCCTAACCCACTTGGCTTGTCGAGCCAAGAACTTTACTTACAGCATCAACGAATGCTACATTGGGAACAACAACAACAACACCACCACCACCACCACCTAAACACCAATTTATCTAATCTTCAATTCACACAACAATCTCAAACAGAAACCCATGATGTTCCCGAGACACCTACGTCTCTTTCAAAGCCATACAAACGGGGTGGCAAACGAAAGGCAAAAAAAATGAAAGACCCCGAACCATTTGAGGGGGATGAAGAAAATACCGACTTCATCAAACGTTGGAACCAACACGAGGAAAAATTACTTGCCACATGTTATGTGGCCGCGATCGAGGATTCACAAGTGGGTCGTTCACAAAGCAAGGATACATTTTGGCAACGGGTGAAAAATGAGTTTAATAGACTCAATTTTCAAAAGCGAAACAAGGATATGATTCAAGGAAAATGGAAAACGTTGAACCATGATTGCACAAAGTTCAACGCCTATTACAAACGTTCCCAATGCCAACAAAAAAATGGGGAAAGTGACATGGATATCCTTAAACGCGCCAAACAAATGTATCGGGACGAGCACAGAACTGCTCCGTTTAACAACGAGGAGGCTTGGGAGGTTTTGCGGGCTCATATGAAATGGGACGCGCCAGAAAGGGTTGATTTAACCGGCGATGTCCAAAGCCAAACAAATGAGGCATTGTTTGGTCGTGATGAACACCCACGACCTATGGGAACAAAGCGTGCTTCATAGAAAGCTAGATCCAAGAGCACGACAAGTACGGGGGGAGCGAGTACCGGAGGAACGAGCTCGTCTAGCCAATTCAGGGAGGCTATGACAACCGAATATCGTTTGAAATGGATAACCGCCCAATCGGCGTATCGGGCCGCCCAAATAAAAGATGAGACGATAATAAGATTGGAGGAAATGAAATTTTTGATGATGGACACTGACGGGAAGGATCCAAACGTTGTTTGTTGGATCAATGACGAAAAAGATCGAATCATCAAAAAATATAACCTCCAACCTCGTCACTAGATTTAGTATTGTGTTTTTTTTATTTTTTTTTTTTTTTTTTTTTTTTTGTTATTTATTATTATTTTTTTTAATTTCATTGTAACTTTTTTTAATTAACTATGTAATGTAATATGTTTTTAATGAATGTTATGTTTTTAATAAATGAAGTATTATTATAAGTTTAGGGGTTGAGTTTGAAAATATTTGAGTTAAAGGTGAGTTATGATAGTGGGTTTTTTTTAGTTAAAGGTGAAAATGTTAAAGCTGATGTGACGCTGACGTGACATTGTGTTAAAGTTTAACTTTAGGTTATTGTTGCATCTGCTCTTAATAACAATTTTCATGTGGAAACGAGTAAATCTCTTTATGACCAACATCTTATTCCCAAAGTTCTGGAAACCACTAAATAGTAAATAGCACCTTCAATCAGTTAAACAATGATCTCATATCATAACCATGAGCAGCCAGTGACATAACATAACACCTATATCTCACACGATATATTCAGACACTATAAACACCTAATACACCTTCTGCACTCCTTTATTTCAACCAAACTCCAAGTTAACAAGTCACTTAGTTAAATCCAAGATTGATGATACATCATTCAAATGTTCCCAAAACCTAGAAAGAAATACCAAAAAAATATCCAAACAGCCTAAAGAGGTTCAGAAAACAAAAACACTCAATAATACGAAAAGCACACTTTTTGACTGGTTGTGTCGATTCTTCTTCGAATCCAGTTGAAAAATACGGAGGTTCAAGACACAACCTAATAACGGATCTCCGGTAAGGTGTTGTTGTGTTTTTGTTTCGTTTGGATCGATGATGAACTTCTTTTGAGATGCATGTAAAATCATTTACAAATAAAGAGAAAATCTGAGATCTTGATTTTATTTTCGTTTAACTTTGTTGTTCTTGTTCTTGTGTCAAGATCTATGATGGGCTTGTGAAGATCTTTATAGATATGTGATTATGTGACATTTTTCTAAACCTGATATTAGACGGCCTACTCACGCAACCTGAGGTAGTGTATGTCAAGTCTTAGTTGGTTTGTCTACGTTTCTAACTTTGTTTTTTAAGTAGATTTTTCGATAATTCACTAGATTTATATATATAACGTAACACCATTCGGGCTATCATAATCCAGAGGTCATGTAATAAACGTTTGAGGAGCCAGGGCACTTTAACTCATAAACCCAGCAAACTCGTCGAAACGTATACCCTAATGAAACCCCTCACATAAAATTCCCTAGTATTGTGGTACGTTGTTAAGTTAAGAAGATAGGTTTTCAATTTATAAAAATATTTCATTTATACCCTTAAGTTTTTAATTTTGGCAATATATACCCTTGCCTTATAAACTTTTACAAAACTAGTCCTTTATATAATAAATATATATATACTAACCCTTTAACTTTAAAACTTTACAAAATAGGTCCTTATACTTATAATTTTATGAAATAATAGAAATAACCCTTATACTGAATAGTTTCCAAAAGTTACAATATATACCCCTATGCATGGAATACGTTACAAAACTAGTCCTAAAACCATACAAAGTGTGTTTTTAGTATAACAAAAGGGTTTTACAGCTTATGGATTATTAGAATAAGCTTAGATAAGTAGCTTTTAAGAGTTTATAGCTTATGGGAAGGGCTTATGACCAAAAATATCAGATCGACTAGGTTTTAAGGTTTTAAAAAGATAACGCCTAGGTTTAGTGATCAAATCTTAATCAAGGGGCTTATATAGGATATAGTAAAGCTTATAGGCATTCTAAAACCTTAAGAGAGCTTATTGAACAATTGGAAAGACTTACTCGACTAGAAATGGGTCGAAACTAGGGTTTAGGGTTTCTCGGCTAGAAAGGACTCGACAAGGGCTTCTAGGCTTGATCCTCTTGGTTCTTTGGCTTCTAAGGGCTTCTATACTAATACTAGGAATGAGTGAGAGCAAGTATGTGAGGTGGTGAGGCTGTGTGGGATGGTTTCTAATGGTGGTGGTTGGCGGGGTATTTATAGGGCTCGAAGTGGGATTGTCGACAAGTCACTTGGAGTGGTGGCCAAGGGTGGAGGGGAGGTGACTAATGGCAGCTAGGGAATGACTAGGAAGGGCTAGAGTGGTAGCTAGGGTGGTGTGTGGCTATGGTGGTGTCGCGGTGGTGTTATGTCTACAAGAAGGTGACGAGTAGGTGATGGTGGTGTATGGTAGGTTGCTTGGTGATGACAAGCTGGTGATGGAGTTGCTAGGTCGCTAGGATGAGTCATGGTGGTGCTAGTGAGCTAGGTTAACTAGTTTTTAGGATTTAGGGCTTGCTTAGGATTAGGGTTTAGTACTAGGATAAGGGTTTAGAAAGTAAGGACTAAGTTTAAGGTTTAGGAATCATGTACTAAGTGGTTGTAACTTGTGCTAAAGAAATGGTAAGGTTTAAACATGGTTTAGGCACCTAAATGACCTAATTTGGGTTCTAAGCTTAAAAGGCTTGTACATTAGGCTTTAAGTAGTTGTACTAGAGTTTAGGAAGGAAAATGTAGCTAGGATAACTTATACTTATGCCTTGAACACTTTCAAACTAGTTTTAACTTGAAATTAGGGTTTTTAAAATAATCGTAAACGTATACGGCTTGTTTTGGTAAAATGTTAGATATAGTAAGTTAGATTAATAGTATACTTGATAATATGATTTTTGTAACTTAGACTTGACATACCAGGAGGTTTACATGATGTAAACATAGAGATAATTGGCATGGGTAGTTGCGTGAGCACGTCTAGAGGGCTATGTAAGTTACTTTACGTAGTTGGAGTGAGATGAAGCAAAAAGTTTACCGTGAAAGTGATATATATATATATATATATATATATATATATATATATATATATATATATAATATATATATATCGTGAAAGTGATATATATATATATATCATAAGTGTGGAAAATATAGATGAAATTTGTGAGGTATTACATTGCTGTTGTACGGCAATAAACGGCGGCCAACACCTGCAAGCAACCAACTTATATTTGATGAGTTTTATATAATGCATAAAGTTTGCAACAAAGGATTTGTGTTTATGCGAATTAAGTATTAGTGTTTAGAAAGGAAATTGGGGGTTATTCGTTGATATTTTAATAGTATTATGGCAAATAATTTGAATTGAAATTATTGGGATAATAGAAAGAAATGAGGTTCTTGTATAATCTTAAAACTTAAAATTTGGATGAGTGGGATGAAGAGGGTAATGAGGAATTGTGTGAGAAAAAGAAGATGGAGAGATGGACAAAGGGTGTTCGTTAAAATATTTCGGGCCTACTTGATAATTATGTGGTGAAGTGGTGGTGGGTATGGTGGTGACGGTGGTGATGAGGGTTAGAGGTTGAAAAAGAGTGGTGAGGTAGAAGAAGGGGGTGCTTGGGTTAGATATTGTTTGTTTAGTTTCAAAAAAGATTTAATGGGGTGTTAGGACAAGAAAACACGAAAAGACAAAAAGTCCCTTGCAGCTAACGAAAAACTAATGACCATTAGGAAAAAAGGACCAGGCGCGCAATTAACATAACATGTTGGGACTAAAATTGCAATTTTTGTTAATAAAGAACCAAATTCGCTAATCAGGACGCGGTTTGAGGACCAATGATGTAATTTACTCTAATAATAATAATAATAATTAGAGTAAAAAACACCATTCGTCCCTGTTGTTTGGCCATATTTCACTTTTAGTCCATTTTCGAGAAAATTCACTTGGTGAGTCCCTAACGTTCCAAATATTACGTGTCTGGTCCAATTTCACCAACGATGTTAGTTTTTCTCGTTATCTTCAGTCACATGCCAGGTACACGGGAGATATGTTTGTCTTTACACTGTTCTTGTCCTTTCATGCATTTGTTTGAGTTTTATTTTTTTTAATGCATTTTTTTATTCTTTATTTTTTTCCTCCTTTTAACTTATTTTTTAATTATATATTTATTTGTTCTTTTAGAGCAGATGCAATGGTTAACGCAGGGGTGCGTTAAGGTTTAACGCAGCTGCGTTATCATTGCAAGTCAGCTGCGTTAACCCTTTAACACTGCGTTAAGGGCTGTATGTGTAAAAAAATTAAAAAATAATAATAATAAAAAATCTCTTCACCCCCTATAACAGCCATTATATCCGTTGAATTCAAAAAAAAAAAAAAAAAAAAAACCATCCATTATAACCGTTTGAATCAAACGGCTATATCCAAAAAATAAAAAAAAGGAAAAAAAAATTCAAAATTATTTTCATTCTCCTGTAAATACCCAATTAACACAACTTTTTTTTCACACTTCCACAAATCAATCTAATACATCATATACTTTTATCTTCAAACTTTCACCAAAAAAAAAATAATAAAAATAAAAAAAATCCGGATTTAACCCAAACGACGATAATAGTTTCATGAATCTCCTAAACACCGGGTGGAATAACCCAAACGCCATGTCAACTTCAAACCCGAACGCACCATCACCCAACAACCAAATCCCAACCCACTTGGCTTGTCGAACAAAAAACTTTACTTACAGCATCAACGAATGCTATATTGGGAACAACAACAACAACAATACCACCTAAACACCAATTTCTCTAATCTTCAATTCACACAACAATCATAACAATCTCAAACAGAAACCCATGATGTTCCCGAGACACCTACGTCTCCTCTAAAGCCATACAAACGGGGTGGCAAACGAAAGGCAAAGAAAATGAAAGACCCCGAACCATTTGAGGACGATGAAGAAAATACCGACTTCATCAAACGTTGGAACCAACACGAGGAAAAATTACTTGCCACATGTTATGTGGCCGCGACCGAGGATTCACAAGTGGGTTGTTTATAAAGCAAGGATACATTTTGGCAACGGGTGAAAAATGAGTTTAATATACTCAATTTTCAAAAGCGAAACAAGGATATGATTCAAGGAAAATGAAAAACGTTGAACCGTGATTGCACAAAGGATACATTTTTTTCGTTATTATTTTTTTTTTCGTTTTATTTTAATTTTTCCTCGTGTTGGTTCCAAGTAAACAAGTCACTTAGTTAAATCCAAGATTGTCGATACATCATTCAAATGTTCCCAAAACCTAGAAAGAAATACCAAAAAAACATCCAAACTGCCTAAAGAGGTTTAGAAAACAAAAACACTCAATAATACGAAAAGCACACTTTTTGACTGGTTGTGTCGATTCTTCTTCGAATTCAGTTGAAAAATACGGAGGTTCAAGACACAACCTAATATCGGGTCTCCGGTAAGGTGGTGTTGTGTTTTTGTTTCGTTTGGATCAATGATGAACTTCTTTTGAGATGCATGTAAAATCAGTTACAATTAAAGAGAAAATCTGAGATCTTGATTTTATTTTCGTTTAACTTTGTTGTTTTTGTGTCAAGATCTATGATGGGTTTGTGAAGATCATTATAGACATGTGATTATGTGACATTTTTCTAAACCTGAGATTTTATTTTAGTTTTTTGGTTTAGTTTAAATGAGATGGGTTTTAATTTGGTTATAGTTGATAGTTGACTGTTGTTGTTCGATTGTTGTTCAAGTTGGCACGGGGAATTGAGGTTCTTGTATGAAAAACAAATGAGTTGTAAAATGTATTCTTATTCATCACAAATAAAAGGAAACCAATTACTGTAAAACATTTCTTAAATTTGATAATTGGCCAAAGTAATAGGAAACTAATAAAATGTATTTTTTTTTAATAGGTTTTGTTAACCACAACCCTACACAACCTTTTAAACATACTTTAATTAAATTTTTTGCATTAAATGAACACTAAACACTCTATGTTTAATATCGCATTTCATGTTTAAAATGAAAGAATATGTATAATTATGTATATATTACTTCATTTAATACAAAAATTTTAATTAAGTTATGTTTAAACACAACCCCATGGGTTGTCGTTAACAAAACCCTTTTTTAATTTACTGATATATAAAATTACGTTTAGAAACTTTTAACCGAGGCTACTTGAAATGGTTACCAAAATTATGTGATAACGGTAGATAATGTACCAGTTTTCCTTTTAATACTAATTGACCTAGGTAATTATGGATGCTATCTAACACGGTAATTTGAAAAGGACTAATTCAAAACCGTTCTTGTACACATGTAGAAAAGTGTATAGTAGAAAAGTGAATAACAAATACTCAATCCGTCCCATATTAAGTGTCCACTTTCTAAATGCATAAAGTTTTAAAAAATTCCACTAACTACACTTTCCACCAATCAAATGTCATTATTACCCACTAAAGTCTCTTCTCATTGGTTGGAATACAATATGTACACTTAATTTAGGACATCTCAAAATTCTATTATAGACACTTAATATGGGACGGAAGGAGTAATAAATTGTGAACAGTTGTCGGAGTTGGTGCCCGATGATGGTGGTGGGTGGTGGTGCTGGTAGGTGAATAAGAAAAAGAGTAGAATTGTTGTGGTAGGACCAACATGAAAATTATTATAAAAAAAATAAACAAATAAATAATTGAAAAATGAGTGAAAGGACAAAAATTAAAGAATAAAAAAATGCATTAAAGAAAAAAAAACGTGCATGAAATGACAAGAACAGTGAAAGGACAAGCATACGTCTCATGTGTCTGGCATGTGACTGAATATAACGAGGAAAACTAATGTCGTTAACAAAACTGGCCCAGACGCATAATATTCAGAAACATTAAGGACTCGCCAAGTGAATTTTCTCGAAAATGGACTAAAAATAAAATATAGCCAAACCATAAGGACCAACGGTGTATTTTACTCTAATAATAATAATAATAATAATAATAATAATAATAATAATAATAATAATAATAATAATAATAATAATAATAATAATAATAATCAATATTGCAAAAATCGTGAATCGATAGTCGGGCGGTCGACCACCCTGCAGCGATTAATCGGTCAACGCGAGATTAATCGGTGATTAATCGGATTGGCATTTCCTGCAAGTTTTGTGTATTTTTGGAGACCAAACTAAAGATTTTAAGTGATTACAAGCCTACTATGTTTACAAACCTCAATAAAAGGCTCCAATTCTGATTTTGAGGCCCATTGTGCGTTATAAGTGAAATAAACGATCCTCAAATTAAGTAGAATGCCTAAATTAATATATTTTTTAAGTTAACCGATTAGACCGATTCGGCTGATTAGTGGCCGATTTTTGCCCAGGCCGATTTTTTCCACCGATTTTCAAAAATCAACAAGGTATAAGGCCGATTACCGATTAATCGGCCGATTCGGCCGATTTTTGCAACATTGATAATAATAATCGCCCTCTGGATGTATTTTGGATCCACGTTAGAAGATAACGGGAAAAGGTTTGCATTGTTCGTCCTTAGGGATGTATAATGTCTCGTTTATTGACGGAGGGATGTATATATCTGAACTTTTCTGACAGTGATGTATGGTATGAAAATTGACAAAAATTCAAAATTAGAATATAATGTTTAGTAATTAGTGGGTGTATATTTTCATACCGTATAAATATAATGAATTGATATTGTATTCTACTCACTTACGACTATAAGTCACTGTCAACCAATTTGACCTCATACCTCCATAATATTAACAGCTTTCGCCTATATATTATCGCAACATCACGAATGTAATTTACTATTTTTATATGAGCTAATTATCTGTAAAGTTATTGTATAGGAAAACTTAAAATTGAAAAAACATTTTCTATCTTTTATAGAAAATTTTAATCGCGCGCGAATATGCTACTGGTGTGTGGATAAATGAAGATAGATAAATTGGGCGTACTGACGTTATACAAGATATATATTTTGTGGATTAAAACAAGAACAGTTGCCAAATACATTTATGATTCATCAGCTCCCATTTAGGTTTTTTTTTTTGTTTTCTGTGGTGGGATGGCGCTACATGGAATGCGATGCTTTGTACTCACGAAAGTATAATAACTGAATTTGCATGTGCATGTTTGCAAAATTGTTTTTACATAAATGGTTTTATCTATCTATTCATTACACAAACACCGCATGAAAATGAACAAAATTATTAAAATAAAGGTATTCTTAGGATATTCATTTAAGTTTATCTACATTTTTTGACCATTGATATATCCTGAAACTTTTGTTGTTTAAACATTTGTAATTTTTTCCTTTATTAAGAGTGTTGTTATATCTTCTTATATTTTATTTCTACTCATCCATTCTGTTACTCGCACAAAAATACATGCATTATCCACTCGCTATTTATCTTCATCTAAACTGTCAGTTTTGTAAAAATATTAAGTACAAATAAATATCATTTCTCTTACGTGTATATTCCTTTCGTCAACATCAAACATGTCTTATAAATTTACAATACCTTAGATAATTAATTGGAATATCTAACATTTTTTTTCTTTTAATTTGAAGTAAAACATATAAAAACATCGAATGACACTTGGAGAGGAAGGTTGTGTTTGTTTCGGCTCATTCAGATCTGAATATGTTTGAAGTCTGATTCGGTCAGGCATTTTCAGATTCAGACTGTTTGTTTATTCAGACATCTGAAGTCTGAATACATCTGAATAGGGTCTGATTCATTCAGACATTTGAATATGTCTGATTACATCTGAAAAGCTTAAACTTTACACCTACTTCTTTTCAATCCTTATCTCCTCATCTTGGTCTTGATTTTTTATTAATAATCATGAATGGAGGGTCTTTTGGTTTGTTTTATAGTGAAATGATTGTTTTTTGTTTATTCAGACACTTTATAAAAAACAAACAGACTAAAATAATTCAGATTCAGACTTTTGGACCACTAATTCAGATTCAGACGTGGTATTCAGATTCAGACATAAAATGTCTGAATAAACAAACAACACCGAAGTTAAACATACTTTAAATCTGCAAAACAATCTAAAAAATAGTATATGCATGATATTATATCTAGGAAAATAAATATGCTTATGCGTAACTAGCAAAATTTTAAATGAAACTAAAAAAGTAAAACATATTAAAACTTTGAATGACACTTGGAGAGGAAATTAAACATACTTTCAATCTGCAAAACAACCTGAAAACATTATATGCATGATATTATCTAGGAAAATAAATAATATGTTGTAAGCGTAACTAGCTAAATCTTAAATGTGGAACTAAAAAATGCTTTAAACGGTGATAATGAAAAACATTCCAGTTGCAGAAGTAATGGGCTTCTTAGACCAAACTTAGTCCATAGCCCCTTTTAGTGGGTTAATCCTTTTTTTTTTTTTTTTTTTTTTTTTTTTTTTTTTTTTGAACTATTGTGGGTTAATACTTTTTTTTTTTTTTTTTTTTTTTTTTGAGCAAGGGGTTAATACTTGAGTTGATGGTTTTTTAACCAAGTTATAAGCAAGTGGGTCATTTTATACTCTATTTTTATTAACAATATTTGACAAAACATCTGACATAGATTAAATCAGCCATAAGATATGGGTATGATTTGCGATCAGTTCTTTAATTTGGGATACATAATTCCATCATTTCGGTTTCGAGATTTAGAAAAAAATATTATTATCAAACCTCGTTAAAAGCTATATCGTCGTTGAGCTCACTGAAAATGGAAACCAAACCCGTTTTTTTTTGGGGGGTGGCATGGAAGACTTATTCAGAATATTATTTCAAATCTTACCAAAACACCTCGACCATGCCATTTTGAAATAAAAAACATAGCAACCGGCCAAATGCGCCAAACAACTAAAATGTCATTTGAAACGTTTTTAAATTAGTTAGATATGAAAATTTCATTTTCTATGTTTGATACACAGCTAAAAGTTAACTAAAGTATTTAAATTTACATGGCTTTACCGATAGATGCTCACTTATTGCGTTTACTAGATTGTGATTTACCCATTGCAGACGAACTTAATAACTCATGCTGGCGAGTGAAAAAACAAAGCTTACTTAAAACGGGTTCACTTGCAATAAAGCAGGAGGAACCGTTTTCTTAATCTTTTTTCAATTTTTGAACGGCGATATTATAAAAAAACACAACACTAGCAAGGAGCTAGACTTACAACACAATAAGGTAAGGGTTTTTAAGCCACTCGTCCTGACTAAACGAGGTTTTACATCTATACCTACACCAACAAAATGAACTATACACCACCTTATCAAAAAGAACCGCCTTCAAGGGAGCTTTGTCTTCAAACAGGAGCTTATTTCGATATGTCCAAATATGCCACCATAAAGCATAGAAATTACCTTCGAACATCAAATTAGCTTTAGTCCCAAGACACAACGACACCATCCAAGATACCCATTCATCATACGAGTTACAAACCACATAATTAACATTCCACCAAACCGCAATCTTTCGAGAAATCTGACGAGCTAAATCACATTGAAAAAATAGGTGTTCTGAAGACTCCACCCCACGATCGCAACTAGGGCACAAAATACAAGGAATATCAATACCTCTCCGAGATATATTAAGACGCGTTGGAAGAGCATCCATCTTGATTTTCCAAGCAAGAACATTAACTTTTATGGGCACATACTTCACCCACCGAGTCCGAGAACAATTACTCAATAAACGCTTCTCATCAATGACCCTCCGAATGGAAGCCACCGAAAACTCCCCCGAGCTCTCCAACGACCAGGTCCACCTATCCTCCAACGGAAGAAAGTAAACCGTGTTAACCAAGTCCAAAAGAGCATCATATTGCGCTTGTTGCACACCACCCCTAGTATTACGACGAAAAGAATAATCTATAGAAGCATCCCTCATCTTCTCGCGAACATTGACCTCCTTACGATTCTCAAGCGCATACAACCGCGAAAACAATTCTTTGAAAGTTCCACCACCATACCAGTTGTCTTTCCAAAAAGACGCTATATTCCCATTACCTATCTTTAAACGCATAAAGTCCATCACATTCACACCTTGACTTTTCAAGACCCTTATCTCATTAATAATGGATGTCCAGCAAGTCCGAACCCCCGATATATTCATCGAGCCCACGTCTCCATCCTCCCCATAAATAGCCTTAATAACTTTCGTCCACAACGATGATCTCTGAGTAAAAAACTTCCAAACCCACTTGATCATTAGACCTCTATTCAAAGCAAAGAGGCTAGACACACCAAGCCCCCCACGTTCTTTGTCCATCAAAACATTGTTCCACTTGACCCATGTAGCTTTCTTACTGCCCACCTCGTTCCCATTGAAAAAATGGCTACGAATAGACTCCAACATTTTAATAACTCTTGATGGAACACGAAAAATGGACATATGAAAAATAGGAATCGAACCTAACACCGATTTCAATAACGTTAATCGTCCACCAATAGATAAAGCTTTCATTTTCCACTTCGACAAACGAGATTTAACCTTGTCAACAACCTCCTTCCAAGCATCAACCCGAGTCATCGAGCCCCCCACTTTAGTGCCTAGATACAAAAACGGACATTGAAGAATAAGGCAACCAAGCTTAGCAGCTGCCTGCTTCACTTTCTCACCCTCCACGTTAACCCCCAAGATCTTGCTTTTGCTCATATTAATATGAAGACCAGAAGCTCGGTAAAAACACTCCAGCACATGCACTAAAGTAGTAATATTATTGTCACTCCATTGCCCAACAAATACCGCATCATCCGCATAGAACATATGAGAAATGATCAACGATTGACTTAACTTAATACCTGTGAACAAACCCGTATCCACCACCCGCTGAAATGATAGGTGTAAGCTCTCCATAATTAAAATAAACAAAAAAGGGGATAACGGGTCACCTTGTTTCAAACCTTTAAAAAATTGGAACTCTTCGGTAGGGCTACCGTTAAGAATAATAGACCCTCTCGAAGACTTAAGGCATGCTTGAATCCAATCACACCATTTATTCCCAAAGCCAAACTTTTTTAGCACCTCATCCAAAAAATCCCATCGAACAGAATCATACGCCTTCTCAAAGTCCACTTTGAAAATAATCGACCGTTTCTTTTTTTTTTTGCACCATTGTAAAATCTCATTCAAAATGAACGGACCATCTAAAATTTGCCTCTCTGCAATAAACGCTGATTGAACCTCACTCACAATATCCCCCAAAACTCCAATAAGCCGGTTCGTCAAAATTTTCGCAATGATCTTATAAATACTACCAATAAGACATATTGGTCTAAAATCTTTTACCATATTAGCCTCGGGGACTTTCGGAATCAGCGCAATGAAAGAAGAATTACACCCCTTCGGAATGTCCGCATTGGTAAAAAAATACATAACAGCCTCGATCACGTCATTTTGAATCGTCGACCAAAAATGCCGATAAAAATCAAAAGTGAACCCATCTGGACCAGGAGATTTATCCGTACCACATTCCCAAACCGCCCTTTTTATCTCCTCTTTAGACACCACACGCTCTAAATCCTCCTGTTGTTTGACATCTAAAAATCTCGGGTACTGCATATCAATAGTTGCTCGAGCATCAATCGGTTTATCAAAACGATTACTAAAATGGCGAAGAAATTCCTGTTTAACATCAACCGGCTTATCCTTCCAAACACCATCAGCCAAAACACCCCGAATACTCTGTTGATGGCGTTTTTTATTCAACATCCCATGAAAAAATCGAGAGTTCTCGTCCCCTTCAACAGCCCATTTGATCTTCGCCTTTTGCGCCATATCCATTGCATAAAGACTGTCAATACTTTGCAACTCATTACGCACCTGTAGCCTTTTATTAACCACCTCTTCCGACCCATTCCCACTATCAATCACATCATCCAACATACTAAGCTCCTTTTTATATCTCTCACACCGCCCCTTACGGTCAAGTCTATTCATTCGAATCCACTCCCGAATCTTCGATTTAATAAATCTCAACTTACACATCATACTAGTCATTCCATTAGTCACATCACCCGGAGCAATATTCCACATATCAACAACAAACTTATCAAACCCTTCCAATTCAATCCAATGATGAAAAAATCGAAAAGGAATTGGCCCATAATCATTAGATGACTCACGGAGAAGAATCGGACAATGATCAGAAAGATAACGGTCCAATGTAATAGCATTAATATTGGGAAATAAGGTAAATAAATTTTCTGATATAAAAAACCTATCAAGCTTACTCATCTTCGTAGCCGACTTGTGACACCAAGTATACGTACTTCCCCCTAAAGAAACCTCCTCAAGACCCGCATTTGCAATGAAAGCATTAAATTCATTGGCACCATGAACATTAAACACCGATCCGAACCTGTCAGATTTATACCGAACCTCATTGAAGTCGCCCATAACAACAACCTCCCCATCCCACTTACTAATCGTGTGCACCAGATAATCCCACATACTTCGCTTGTCTCTATAATCATGAGGCCCATACACCACAACAATAAGAAGATCAACACCACTTTTAAGCCACAAACCCCGAATTATGACAAAAAAATCCGAGACAGTATACGAATGTTTCCTAAACGAATTTTGATCCCACACACAAAGAATACCTCCCGAATAACCAACCGAATTACTATGAATATGATCAAACCCGTAATTTCCCCAACAACTCCTTACACATCGAATATCCATAGACTCCATTTTCGTTTCTTGAATCGCCAAAAAATTAACTTTATTAGAAATACACAACTCCCGAACCCAATCTTTTTTGGCCTTTTGGGCAAGCCCTTGAGTATTAAGGGATAAAAAATTCATCGGTTAACCATCGACTCTCCATGTGATTCAATGATCTCGGACAAGTTATTAATACAACCCTCCATATTATATCCCATAGTTTGACCTACTTTGACAACTTCCTCCATTAAGCCCAAAAACGACCCCCCTGTACGTGGAGCCTCAGATTTTTTAAATCTCCCAGTGTTACCAGATTCAGAACCTACATCCAATGAACCCTTATTGTTCCTATTTCCATCACTCCCATCATGTACCTCATCCTTATCACTCCCAACAATTTTCTTGGTGTTTGGTGTAAAGCCTGGGGGGTACTTTAAACTTTGCTCTACATCACTATCACTCCCCACATCACTATTACTGACATTAATTACCTTGTCCTTCTTGTTAAGTAATGAGTAAATACCAAATGGATCCTCCGATAAATTCCCTTTCGAACCAATCGAGTCATCAAATTCCGTTTCTGGGACCTCAGCCACATCACTAGTCTCACCCATACTTCCATTATCCTGATTTTTATATTCCCCTTCCATTGACCTATCATCAAATTGATCCTCATCATCGGACTCCTCCAATAATTCGGGCACCCATCCTGGAACCTCCTTAGCCCTACCCCAAAACACCTTGCCACGAAATATCACCTTAAAGTTTTCAAAAATATTCAGTTGAAACTTAGTATAAAGACATACTCTTTTCGAATGAAAACAACATTCATCCTGATCATCGACGTCCAATAACTCCCCCCATTTAGCAGCCACCCTTTTGAAGGTTTTTCTCGACCAAAATTTAAACGGAATTCCTTCAATCTCCAGCCAAACAATTCTACCCTCGGGATTGAAATCAATATCTGCTTGCTTAATCTCAGAAAACCACGTACTCACCCCAACATTATCACGAAAAGCATCTTTGGACTTAGAAGAATCAAATTCCAACAACACCCATAGTTCGCCCATATATCTTACCCTAATATCCACAAAACCTGCATTGGTTAGGGCCATCTTGAGGTTAGTTAAGGACGCAAATTCCTTCACCCTCCCCATCAACGAGTTACTTAGATCTTTAGCATTCAAACACTCATCATCCAAAACAATCGCTGGGTTGTCAACACTTTCCCCCGTACCGGACTTATTATTAGACATGACCGCATTGACATAAGATTTACCACCATACATTCCCCCAGTATCCTTACGAGAGTTCATAAAGGCACCCCTGCTAGGCTCATCATTCTTCTTCTCGGGAACCTTATTATTATACAAAGGCCCTCTCTGAAAACGTGCAAGGTTAGCCTGAAGCTTAAAACGATTAACCCAAATCGTACAAAGGTTACCCACCAATCGATCCACATTAAATACATTGATAAAACGAACAAAACCGAGTCGTTTACCTTCTTTAGATTTCTTCACAGGAATAAATGAATCAACCACGAGCCCATATTGTTTACAGGTATGAAACAAATCCTTGGCCGAAAAGGAATCTGGAAAATTCGTAACATAAATAGATGTAGAAATGCGATTCACATCATCCTCTTTAGATCGGTAACTACCCATGACAAAATTAAAGGAAATAAAATGGAATTAGCGTGTAAATGAACAGAAAATGCTCAACGAAACAAGAAAGAACAATGCAGCCCCAAAGAACAAAACGAAAACCTAACGATTAAATGTCCTATCTTTGATGTCCTACTTTTGTTGTCCCGCCTCTGGTGTCCCACCACAAGGATGTACCACCTATGACGTCCCAACTATAGTGTCCCATCTATGATATCCCATTCGGATCGAAGATTAAAGATTCAAAAAAAAAATATTTTTGTGCGATTTTGTTTGAAAATTGAATTGGGGGAAATGATGAATTGGTGATTATGAGTGTGGGATTAGAAGGAATTGAAGTTTAGTGAAATGGAAGTGGTTTAATTTAAGGTTGGGTGTTCATAGTTTCTGGTTAGTCCCTTTGTCATCCTTGAATTGGAAGTTGTATATCTTTTAGGAGGAACCGTTTTCTTAATCTACTTGCAATATTTGCGAATACTGCCTATCCTAATATGGTATTTTGTATAAACAATATCTTCATCCAGTTCTGTAACAGAGAAAAAAAAATTAAAGACTATGTATATATATTTCTTGGCACTTTAATTTCTCAGCCAAGTATATGTCAATAACTGCAAGCGACGACTCTCTTAGACTAGACGGAGTGGTCGATGATCCATCACTCGTGAGTCCCATCCTCACGAGCCACCCCAATCCCAACCACAAGTGTCACGCGTGAGAGGAGGAAAAAAGGGAGAATAGAGGTGACCAGCTAACCTTTTGGTTATCGTGCAATCTTTGTGTTTTTTATTGTTTTCGTTAGATTTGTGAGTGTGTGTGGTGCTATTTAGTGGGGTATATTTGTATAAAGTGCGTATTTTAATAAAAGGTGATGAGTGGTGTGACTACTACGGGTGATGTTAGAATTTAATAATCATTACTAGTTCATATATATTAATCAAGTAATCATATTACATATGCGGAAGCGTATGATCTATTTTAACACATAAGAATTAACTGAATATTAAAGTGAACGTACCTTTTAATTCTAGCAAAACAAGAATCAAACTTTAAATCTTCTTCAATCTTTATCAAGAATGGATTAACGAGATACCCCTTACCGTTTTGTATCTCAATCCAAGATATTAACTATAGTGAGTTAATACCACGATCTTGTACACACGTACTATTAGCGATTCGATGTGAATGCTAGTTCTTGAATCACAAATAAAATATCACAACAACTAGGGTTTGATGTTCTTGATAATACACGATCGAATCCCCTAGGGATACATCACTGTACGTCCAACAAGTAGATAAAGGAGTAAACATATTTGCATGCATATACTTCTGCATGCAAAGTACACGTATCAATTATAGAATACATGCACATGGTATTTATCATCACTATATTCGAAGGGTTTTAATCCTCCTTTTATAATGTGTCGTATATGTTTGTCAGTAGAAGAGAACCGTATAATTAAATTCGGTTAGGGATATCATTAAACTATCTCTCTCAAAGGAGTCAGGGATGTGTATATATAACACCTAAACTTGTCCTCCAAGTTTAGCTAGCCACCTCCTCAAATTTCCCAAAACCGACACTCACACCCCTTCTCTTTTTCCTTGTTCGACCAGTCGCAACCAACACCCCAAAGGTTTGGTTTTCGTACTAATAAGTCCCTCATGTATTAGTTACTTTATTTGTGATTTAATAATTAAATATAACTATTTATATATTAATTATTTAACATCGATTCTCATACGTAAAGTGTGCAATCCCGTGGTCTCGAGTTCGATTCTAGACATACACATATTAATATTTTCCCACAAAACTAACAGGTGAAAGGTGAGAGGAAGTGAAGGGAAGTGATAGGAGAAAGAAAGCTGAGATGACGTTGATGTGGAAGGTGAGGGAGTGTGACCACTCCCTCTAGTCTTAGTAATTTGTGTAATGTTTGAACTAGATATGGCCGTACCTAATGAGGACAAGAATATGAAGAGCACAAGAAGGGTGCTTGGTTAGTTTTGCTAGAGAGAAAACAAGTGTTTGACATCTAGATTGAACATAGATGCCAATAACTCTCTGGCTAGATGTTATTTTGATTAGCATCTATATTGCCGCCAAGTTTACCTTTTTTGTGTCGTAACTTGTTAATAGAGCTAACCAATGATTAATTTTCTAGGTAAATTAGGAGTCTTGAGAAGAAAAATAATTCTCTACAATCTTTCGTTTCTCTATAAATATAAGGTTTATTTCATTGTAATTTTATCTTTTGACCATTATTATTAATAAACCACGTGTTTTTAAGAGTTTATCTCTTAGGGTTTTTTCTCTTGAGGTTTGATCCTCGTTCCCTTAGATTAAGGTTACTCTTATATCCCTACAACATTCGGTGCTTTTGTCTAGGACTTTTTGGGACGTTTGTCTAGGACTTGTCCTCGCTAAAAGCCTTTGGCGAAAACAAGTTTTTGCCAAAAAGTCCTCGTAAACGCCTTGTCACTAATACTTTTGGGGACGAATTATGAGGCCCGCACATTTTCTCTGTCAAATTTAAGCAACTGAGACCCACAAGACCTTTGGTGAGGACAAGTCCCGCCAAAGGTGTTACGTAATTAATTAATTAATTAACTAATATAATTAATTAAGTAATTAACTAATATAATTAATTAATTAATTAATTATCCTAGCAAATTAAACATACTCGGGCTCATAAGACCTTTAGCGAGGAGTGTCCACGCCAAAAGTATAAAATATGTGAAATTTTTTAATTTTTTCCCCCAAACAAATATACATGCTTTCACAATCTGCTTTCACCAAACAAAAACATACCAAATTTTCTACAATACCACAAACTCGCTAAAACATCGTATTATAACTTATAAAGGCACCAAATTGTTCAAAAGTCGATGATTGGTTCAAAAAATAAAACTCCCTTAAAATATCCGCAGACCATAAACATCCCTACAACTATCTATATAACCAAAATCCATAACACAATCCACAAACACATAATAATCCATCCAAATATCCGCAAGCACAACAAATCCGCAAAACGCATATAAACCATAAACCACAACCTACTTCCCATACCCATTACCTTCACCATCATCGTTTCAATCATTCGTGCTCGATAACGCTCACGTTAACTGATTGCCGAAACCCAACTGATTGCTCAAGATTGCTATCATTTGACTAACATATTGTTGTGTGGTCGGTAGTTCCTTTTTGAGCTTATTAGCCTTTTCTTTAAGCCGCCTTGGTTTCCTCCTCCTGTTTCTTCATTTTCTCATCAATTTCAGCTGACAAGTAGGATTATTGACGAACTTGTGAACCGAAGATCGTAGACTTGGCAACGCCGGATACCTTTTACCAATGCCAGGTATATGCCCGCGTTGTTCACCCCTGATGACTTGAGCAGGAGATGTAGTGCTAAGATAATCACATCGATGAATAGCCTTGGTAAACTTTACAATGCATGTCCTAATTCAAAGGTAAACAATTAGAAGTTTTTTATTTATGTCATATATAAATAATTTGGTTGTTAAAAAGACATTTCTTATGATTTCCTTACTCTGTAACAGCCAACAAACAATAATAAGGATATAGACATTTTGTATGGAAGGATGATCTCCTGCTCCGTATAAGTTCTTCTCCTGGACCTTCATGATCTTTGTTGAGTCAAATCTAACCAAATTATCCTTCACAAATATTTGAAACATTAAAATCAGCCTAAATTCAGGATAGCTGATCACATTAGAGATCCAACTCTTTCTCTGACAGAGTCAACACGTAAACCAAAGAACAAAGTTTACCCTTGACTGAATGATCAGCTCAGCTGAACATCATCAGCTATCCAAAAGACTCATAGGTGAAACACCTTGAGTGAACCTCAGAGAAGTCAGAGTAAAAGACCACTGAATGGAAGAATAACGGTCTAAAGGGACTCACTAAGTGTTCACATATCTAAGGATAAACACCTGAAAAATGTTGTGTGACTTCTCAGCTACAACAGTCGTGCTTTGCAAAGACAAAGTATAGAACTGATTGAAAACTTTGTAACCTGATAACTTAGTCAGCTAAAACAAAGGGCAGAGAAGTGAGAAAAACCCCTGAGACCTCAAGGACTGACAAATGACCTTAGGTCTCTGATAATGACTTATCATCTTAAGCCATCCAGATGAACCAGTTGCACTTATTAGTTACACTCAGAGTATTTCTTCAACATACTTGTAAAGTGTATCATTGGAGCTGACTGAAGTACTCAGCCACGCTTACGCGGGAGTAATTTGAGCTAAAACAAAGCGGGAAAACCCTTGGGATGACGAGGGTAATGAGGAATTGTGTGAGAAATAGAAGATGGAGAGATGGACAGAGGGTGTTTGTTAAAATATTTCGGGCCTACTTGATAAGTATGTGGTGAAGTGGTGGTGGGTATGGTGGTGACGGTGGTGATGAGGGTTAGAGGTTGAAAAAGAGTGGTGAGGTAGAAGAAGGGGGTGCTTGGGTTAGATATTGTTTGTTTAGTGTCAAAAAAGATTTAATGGGGTATTAGGACAAGAAAACATGAAAAGACAAAAAGACTCTTGCAGCTAACGAAAAACTAATGACCATTAGGAAAAAAGGACCAGGCGCGCAATTAACATAACATGTTGGGACTAAAATTGCGATTTTTGAGAATAAAGGACCAAATTCGCGAATCAGACGCGGTTTGAGGACCAATGATGTAATTTACTCAAATAATAATAATTAGAGTAAAAACCACCATTCGTCCCTGTTCTTTGGCCATATTTCACTTTTAGTCCATTTTCGAGAAAATTCACTTGGTGAGTCCCTAACATTCCTAATATTATGTGTCTGGTCCAATTTCACCAACGATGTTAGTTTTTCTCGTTATCTTCAGTCACATGCCATGCCAGGTACACGGGAGATATGTTTGTCTTTACACTGTTCTTGTCCTTTCATGCATTTGTTTAATTTTTTTTAATGCATTTTTTTTATTCTTTATTGTTTTTGTAAAACCCTGAATTCTGAATACAAAATTTTACGTCTAATTTGAATTTTTACCTAAATCATATAATAACTAATAATAAACCTAACCTATATGTTATATGTTAATTACACATTATATGAATTATAACCTAAGATCACTAACTTAATAAAATTTGTGTAAATCCTTCCCTAATCCAAATCCATAACCGCCCCTCCCCCCTCATGGTATCACACGTTATTCATTTGATGCTTACTAATTTCGTTATGATGAATTGTGGAAGACCTGACTATTTGACGATGAACTTCATTTGATGCTTACTAATTCCGTTACGCTATTTGTACGTTCTGTTTCTCCGATTTTGAATTCGTAATGATGATTGATTCGGACCAACCCTAGGAGGTAGAAGGACTAGTAGGTGGTTAAGATGAGTTGTTTTGTTCACGACTTGAGATAAAGTATGACCATCATAAGGGCATATTTATATGATGCTAGTATTACGACGCCTGATCAACGTGATAATACTTACATCATACAACGTGCACTTATTGTGATCATAGGATATTTCTAGGAGTGCCTTAGGAGCCTTAGAATTTTGATAAGCTGTTTGATAATTTTTGCGTTAGTGAGACTTTAAGTTCGTTCCACCTATACGCTTAATCTGCTTTCACCGTTATACGATTTGATATGTTTGGATTCTCGACACGCATTTTACTGACCTCTGCACTTCCAATAAGATCTTAGATTCTGTTGTAGAGCTTTCTGCCGGTTGATGTTTTCAAACAATCTGTTTTCTGTACGTCCTCATCTGATTTGTCTAATCAATTCCACGGACGAAATATCCGTCAAATCCTATGTATACCCTGTATCTCTTCCGAGAGAATATGATTATCATCCGTTACGTTTGGTGTATTATTCTTTTGTCTGGATTCATTATGGTATGTCTTTTCTGAGGAAGCTGAAGCTATTTTGATCAACAAGATAGAGTCATGAGAAACAAGTCTTTCACATTTCTGCTCACAGTCCATTGTGTTTTCCGTTTCTTTTTCACTTTAATTTTCAGGGACGGAAATTTTCTTTTAGAGGGGAAGAATTCTAAAACCCTGAATTCTGAATTCAAAATTTTACTTCTAATTTGAATTTTTACCTAAGTCATATAATAACTAATAATAAACCTAACCTATATGTTATATGTTAATTACACATTATATGAATTATAACCTAAGATCACTAACTTAATAAAATTTGTGCAAATCCTTCCCTAATCCAAATCCATAACCGCCCCTCCCCCTCATGGTATCACACGTTATTCATGTTGCCAAGACACAAGAGATAAGGACTAAGTATTGGTGTATATCTTTATCATTATGGAAGTTCTTCTTTGTCTAACCTATCCCCTAAAATCACGCCATTGCTCCCTAATAATATTGTACGGTATTTAATTGTTTCCTAATCCAAATACACGCTTTCCCCATCTCAAATACCATTCGGCCTTTCTTCATTCCTTTTCATACGACACAAGAAACAATAACACACAAAGTTCGTGCTGTCTTTTCTCTCAAGGCTCAAGGATTCGAAGGGTTGCTGTGGTGTTCGTTCGTGGGTAGTAGGATTTCAGTTTGGAGTATTGATTCATGGGGTTGTGTTCGTTCTCTTGTTCCCTTTTCTCCTTGCCTCGTTAAACAGCAGGTAACTCATCACCCTTGTTTCTTTTTAATCCATTCGACATATACACTTATATACAGATCCGAAACATCCAAAACTAATCTGTAATATGTTTAAATACGTGTACTAATTTGTTGGTTATATTGGTGGTTCGATAATCCTTAAAGCACACTTGAAGCCGACACATGAAATCATAACCTAAACGTGTTAAAAAAAAACTGGTGTATTCGATCTGTTGTCTTCTGCTTTATTCGACCCTAATACAAGTAAACAAACTCCTATACCTGGTCATTTAAAACACAAAGATGATCTATAATCTGAAAGTTAAAACGTGTTTTCGCCTGCTACATCTCGTTATATATACGAAGTCCATTCGTATATTTTTATATAAAAGTAAAAGATTACGTAAACACAATACGTTTCTGTATGTCGAGTGTGGTTTCTTTATGTCGGTTTTCCTTTGTTCAGCCCAAGTTTTAAGTCGTTAAATAAATCATGTTAACGTGTTACGTGAATAATGGAACCCTATTATGAGCCTGTTTTTGGAGTCGTGTATAGCAGCCATAGTGTCGACTTAATATCAATTTAAAAGAACCCATAGAAGAATCTGTAATGAGACTATATTAAAACCTAGGCGTATGGCTGATCGCGAGGGCTGTGGGAGTTTATGTGTGTGTCGCGAGTATGGCTTTGGTCTGATGACATGGCTCGTTGGGTTACGTATACATTCTGTTGTCAAGCATGTCGGGTTGTGTCTCGTTAAGTACATGGGTTGGGCTAGTCACATCTACGTTTGGAGTCGTGGTTGTGTTGCATGCATGGGCCTTATAGGTGTCGATCATGTCACGCCTAAGTGTGTGATCAAACCTGTTATTAAACCAAGGAATAAGAAAGAGATTCGCATGTGCATATTCGTGATCAAAGATCTGTTAAGTGTGATGTCATATATTAATTATGGGGCGTTGTATGTACATTGCATGTGTGTACGTCAAGAATGTGTGAGGGTGGACTAATATTGATATATAAGGCACATGTAAACTAATCTTGAATAAGGCACAAGACTGATATTGAAGAAGGCAAGATAATAACGTGTTAACACTTTATGAAAACGGATATTGTAAAGATTAAATAAGGCACATATAAAAGTTATGATAATATGTGGAAGTGAAATGAGAATCTGTTAAATGATTGCATGGGGCGTATTATATGGGACCACCTAGGTGTAATAATCACTGGTATAGGTACTAATATGAAGATTAGAACAAACTACAACTGTGTCTAAATAGGCCACGGGTATAATCTGGGGTAAACTTTGGTCGTTTTAGTTTTGGTTTGGACTCGCTACATACTTAACTAGTCGGAATCGTGTCTAAAGTAAGTAATTAAATCGGTGAAATCCTAAGCGGTCAGTTGTTTGATTTATTTACATATTAAACCCTAAATTATGAAATTGTCATTGTTAATCTTTAAATTTACTTAATTATAAATGGTAACCCTAATTTATGTAAATGACAAATCTTAGAAACGTACTAATGATGAAAATTTGTTAAAAATGGAAAATTCAAAATATGTAAAGTTACTAAAAATGGAAAGCCGACTAAAATGAATAATCTGATTTAAATAAGGTATTAATAATAAGACGATCATGAATTCGTGTAGATCCGCTGAAGAAGGAGTTACTTCCAATCTTTATGTTTCTATTATATTTGCACTTGCGGTCTAAGGTACATATATTCTACCTTTTTCAGTAAGGGTGTTTTCCCTCTCATGACTTATTGATCTTGATTCGTTTAAGATTCCCTAAGCCATTGCTACGTTCCCTGACACTTTGGTTCATTTGTTTGATTCATTTTGAATTTGATGTACGATATGACCCCTTTGCTTTGAGCCTCTATAATGATCCATTTGATATTCGTTCGTTACCTTGTGATATTAGTATTCGACTCACTTGATATTTCGAGGGTTCATTTGGTTTTGGTAACTAGATGTGAAAACCTTTTTAATTATATCATGGAAATGTTTTGCGGAAAAACTATTTGTAAAATGATGTTTATGAAATATGCGCTACCACTTTTAATTGGAATTTGGCTAAGCTTTTAGGAAAACTACTTTTAAAGACTACTTTTGTGAAAACCGTTATTAAAGATCATTTTTATGAAAATCATTTGATAAAGATTACTTTAAATGAACCATTTGATTTTGAACCTCCGATGATGACTTAGACTATGTGAACCTTTGCTTTGATATTGGGACTTTGACCATGATTCGATGACTTAGACTATTTGAACCATTGCTTTGATTTGGACCTTTGACCCTTCAGTTTGATACCCGAGCCAAGTTCGTTTCCTAGCCATGAAGGTAACATGGCCGTGTCATTGATGCACCAATGGCATGACTCCAGTGTGGTCGAGTGATGTTCCACACCGTCCCCATTTGATTATTATGTGCACACTACATTTATTATGGCCAGTATATTATTCGGGGGGCGTATGGATGCATCCTAGGTTCGTGTTCGTATTAGTGGATTTAACATGATTTGATATTATATTATTATTCGGTGACTGATGCATGGGTGCAATCCACGTCTTTCACAAGTTCGGGAGTTAGCTACTCCATTTGAAGAATGAGGACACCCCTCATATTATCTGATTATCTGAGAGGTCTCCCCTCTATATGATTATGAAGACATGGTTACTATATTTGATTTGTGTTCGGGCTCGTGGTGGATTACTGACCCTTTCTTATTTTGATTCCATTTGTTTATACCGTATGCCTTCCCCAATGCACCATACTATATATGTTCGTTCGTTTGTTTTCGATTTTGTTTATATATATCTGTTCACTGGGCTTTTTAAGCTCAGCCGCATTTCTTTTCCAGCGGCAGGTTTTAGTTGGATGCTGGGTTATGAGTGGACAGTATCTTGGACTTAGAAGACTATACTTAGATTTGCTATCCTGGATTTAGAGATGACTAGAAGAGATTTACATTTCAGACTTAGTATTTTGTTATTGTTCTCTTATATAACCTTGTATTTCAGAATTTTCCTTTGTAACCTTTGAATTTCATTTTGTATTATTTAGTCATATGCTTCTGTTTGCTTTGATATGTCACCATAACGTAATACTTCTACCCTTATCGGGTTGGGGTGTTACAATTATGGTATCAGAGACAGGTTGCGACTTGTAATACATCTACCCTTGACCTATGAAGTTTGGACCATTAAGTTTCCACCGTAGACGCTCATAAGACAACCTTTTAGAATTTGCTTTAGGATCTCCCCATAGGGACATAAGTTATAACCGGTGAGGAATGGGTAGACTAGGACATCTATGTAAGTAGCATTGCTTCCGCATCACTCTGATTCGTGCCTTTGCCTTTAGCTAAGCCTTATAAGAACATTTGTTTCAGAAGTTAGAAAGTTTTGCAACTTAAGTTTAGTAACCAAGTAAGATTGGAATACCTCGGGAACTACATGGTTACCTTACACCATTTAAGTTTCACTTTCTAATTCTGATCTCCATTTTTTCCAAATTGTTTGATAAATAGTTTGATACCTTTCCTACCATCCCGAAGGTCATTCAACCATAATGTGATTGACACATTCGGTGAATTCATTGCCTATGCTGGATAAATATATCATCTGATACTACTTAACTATGCATAATCCATTACTACTCCTATGAGAACTCTGGTAATTATTAACCATGGATATAGGAAGTTTTGTTCTCTCCCTTTGAATGATGAACTTTGTCTGCCAACTAGTTTCCTTTTGAATGATATGATGTAAATACTATCTCAGTACGAAATTGTTAACTGAGCATGATGATGCTGATAACTAATATTCCATACATCTCACTTTTGACAATTATACGATGTTCATATTACCAATGATACACACCCTATCTGCCACTTATGCTAAAAAGCTAAACAAAATTCCAACACCTTGAACTGTTCGTTTATCTATCTCAACACAATGATGAACCGTGTACTTGACTCTGATATATGAACTATCCGTCTGGTTTAACGACCGTATTCGTTCTACGGAACTGTTTACTCTTGATATAATTGACCTTGAGGTCTTTTGGTTATGGATTGGATGGCTTTCGTAAAGCTACCATAGACTACCGTATCTGAAATTTGACCTTTAGCAATCTGCTTCACCCTACTTTGTTATGATGGCTCTCAACCACTTAAATCTGTTAAGAGAAAGGTTTGCTATGGAAGTGCAGACTCCGATCACATTTTATTGTCAAGTTCCTCCTGAAACCTATTAGTATCCACCCTTGGAAGCTCTGACATTTGAAGTATTTTGTTGTACGAAAATTTTCTGATGTTCTCTGATAAACCTCTTGGTATTCCCTCCTGTTTGAGAAGTAGAGTTGGCATTGAACTGATCTCAGTTGACGAAACCATGGTGCCATAAACGTTGAGAGATTGAAGGAGCTGATGGAATATGATTTTGTTCACCTCAGTGTTTCTCTTTGGATACTCCTGTTGGTATGAAGAAGAAAGAGAAAAGTATGCGGCGGCGTATCGACCATCGTGAACTTAACCATATCACTATCCGAAATCATTATCCATTTACGCGTATCAATGATTGCTTTGGCCTACCTTTGAAAACTCCGTATCAGACGGCCTCATTTAAGTTTAAAGGACTGAAGAAGCAACCACAAGAACTTCTAAGAAGGGAGTTGACTAACTGAGAGTAACCCCGCTAAGTATTTCAATTTTATTCGTGAAGAGGAAGTTTGGTGATGTGAAGTAGATATGAAGTTTCCCTAAGACGATTCCTGAAGCTGCTTTCGTACTCGCTGTGATCATTATAAGTTTTAAAGGATGCCAATTGTATTGGCTAATAGAATCATGTTTTTCGCAAGTCTTTGGACAATTGTCATAATATGACAGTGTGTTTGTGCTCAGAGACAAAAGAGGAATATGTAGATCATTTTCGTATTAAGTAGGATAACCCCTGTGTTCATGAAGAATAGGTTTGATTGGCGTTCAGAGATTGTTGCAGACAGCACTACCAGGTATCTTGCGATGACAGAATTTCCCACAGAAAGGACCAAGATTGAAGACCGTTGTCAGAGTTAGAAACCTTGTAGAAGGGTAGTAGAAGGTGTTCGTGACAGGCGTTACCATGAAAGAAGCATATAAGAAGAAATTCATGTTACCACACCACAGTGTCCAGAAGAGGTGCCGAAGGCTTGAGGGACCAGACTCAAGTTTATAATTCCTTTCCACCCTATGATCATATGGACAGACGTAGACAGACTACTTGGAATTGGAAGAGATTTGAAATCATGTATTTGAATAGATGAATTTTGAAGCAAACGTTTGGGTTTGGAAGAGTTAATTATGTGAAGGATGAAGCTATCGATGACGTAATTCACTTCCTCTTAACCTATTTAAATTTCCGTTACCTAATGATAAGATCATTTGAATGAGTTATGTTCGCTATTAGAAATTCCGTTCTGTGTTCGTTATGCGTTTGTTGGATGATGGTTTCGTTATGATGAATTGTGGAAGACCTGACTATTTGACGATGAACTTCATTTGATGCTTACTAATTCCGTTACGCTATTTGTACGTTCTGTTTCTCCGATTTTGAATTCGTAATGATGATTGATTCGGACCAACCCTAGGAGGTAGAAGGACTAGTAGGTGGTTAAGATGAGTTGTTTTGTTCACGACTTGAGATAAAGTATGACCATCATAAGGGCATATTTATATGATGCTAGTATTACGACGCCTGATCAACGTGATAATACTTACATCATACAACGTGCACTTATTGTGATCATAGGATATTTCGAGGAGTGCCTTAGGAGCCTTAGAATTTTGATAAGCTGTTTGATAATTTTTGCGTTAGTGAGACTTTAAGTTCGTTCCACCTATACGCTTAATCTGCTTTCACCGTTATACGATTTGATATGTTTGGATTCTCGACACGCGTTTTACTGACCTCTGCACTTCCAATAAGATCTTAGATTCTGTTGTAGAGCTTTCTGCCGGTTGATGTTTTCAAACAATCTGTTTTCTGTACGTCCTCATCTGATTTGTCTAATCAATTCCACGGACGAAATATCCGTCAAATCCTATGTATACCCTGTATCTCTTCCGAGAGAATATGATTATCATCCGTTACGTTTGGTGTATTATTCTTTTTTCTGGATTCATTATGGTATGTCTTTTCTGAGGAAGCTGAAGCTATTTTGATCAACAAGATAGAGTCATGAGAAACAAGTCTTTCACATTTCTGCTCACAGTCCATTGTGTTTTCCGTTTCTTTTTCACTTTAATTTTCAGGGACGGAAATTTTCTTTTAGAGGGGAAGAATTCTAAAACCCTGAATTCTGAATTCAAAATTTTACGTCTAATTTGAATTTTTACCTAAGTCATATAATAACTAATAATAAACCTAACCTATATGTTATATGTTAATTACACATTATATGAATTATAACCTAAGATCACTAACTTAATAAAATTTGTGCAAATCCTTCCCTAATCCAAATCCATAACCGCCCCTCCCCCCTCATGGTATCACACGTTATTCATGTTGCCAAGACACAAGAGATAAGGACTAAGTATTGGTGTATATCTTTATCATTATGGAAGTTCTTCTTTGTCTAACCTATCCCCTAAAATCACGCCATTGCTCCCTAATAATATTGTACGGTATTTAATTGTTTCCTAATCCAAATACACGCTTTCCCCATCTCAAATACCATTCGGCCTTTCTTCATTCCTTTTCATACGACACAAGAAACAATAACACACAAAGTTCGTGCTGTCTTTTCTCTCAAGGCTCAAGGATTCGAAGGGTTGCTGTGGTGTTCGTTCGTGGGTAGTAGGATTTCAGTTTGGAGTATTGATTCATGGGGTTGTGTTCGTTCTCTTGTTCCCTTTTCTCCTTGCCTCGTTAAACAGCAGGTAACTCATCACCTCTTGTTTCTTTTTAATCCATTCGACATATACACTTATATACAGATCCGAAACATCCAAAACTAATCTGTAATATGTTTAAATACGCGTACTAATTTGTTGGTTATATTGGTGGTTCGATAATCCTTAAAGCACACTTGAAGCCGACACATGAAATCATAACCTAAACGTGTTAAAAAAAAAACTGGTGTATTCGATCTGTTGTCTTCTGCTCTATTCGACCCTAATACAAGTAAACAAACTCCTATACCTGGTCATTTAAAACACAAAGATGATCTATAATCTGAAAGTTAAAATGTGTTTTCGCCAGCTACATCTTGTTATATATACGAAGTCCATTCGTATATTTTTATATAAAAGTAAAAGATTACGTAAACACAATACGTTTCTGTATGTCGAGTGTGGTTTCTTTATGTCGGTTTTCCTTTGTTCAGCCCAAGTTTTAAGTCGTTAAATAAATCATGTTAACGTGTTACGTGAATAATGGAACCCTATTATGAGCCTGTTTTTGGAGTCGTGTATAGCAGCCATAGTGTCGACTTAATATCAATTTAAAAGAACCCATAGAAGAATCTGTAATGAGACTATATTAAAACCTAGGCGTATGGCTGATCGCGAGGGCTGTGGGAGTTTATGTGTGTGTCGCGAGTATGGCTTTGGTCTGATGACATGGCTCGTTGGGTGACGTATACATTCTGTTGTCAAGCATGTCGGGTTGTGTCTCGTTAAGTACATGGGTTGGGCTAGTCACATCTACGTTTGGAGTCGTGGTTGTGTTGCATGCATGGGCCTTATAGGTGTCGATCATGTCACGCCTAAGTGTGTGATCAAACCTGTTATTAAACCAAGGAATAAGAAAGAGATTTGCATGTGCATATTCGTGATCAAAGATCTGTTAAGTGTGATGTCATATATTAATTATGGGGCGTTGTATGTACATTGCATGTGTGTACGTCGAGAATGTGTGAGGGTGGACTAATATTGATATATAAGGCACATGTAAACTAATCTTGAATAAGGCACAAGACTGATATTGAAGAAGGCAAGATAATAACGTGTTAACACTTTATGAAAACGGATATTGTAAAGATTAAATAAGGCACATATAAAAGTTATGATAATATGTGGAAGTGAAATGAGAATCTGTTAAATGATTGCATGGGGAGTATTATATGGGACCACCTAGGTGTAATAATCACTGGTATAGGTACTAATATGAAGATTAGAACAAACTACAACTGTGTCTAAATAGGCCACGGGTATAATCTGGGGTAAACTTTGGTCGTTTTAGTTTTGGTTTGGACTCGCTACATACTTAACTAGTCGGAATCGTGTCTAAAGTAAGTAATTAAATCGGTGAAATCCTAAGCGGTCAGTTGTTTGAATTATTTACATATTAAACCCTAAATTATGAAATTGTCATTGTTAATCTTTAAATTTACTTAATTATAAATGGTAACCCTAATTTATGGAAATGACAAATCTTAGAAACGTACTAATGATGAAAATTTGTTAAAAATGGAAAATTCAAAATATGAAAAGTTACTAAAAATGGAAAGCCGACTAAAATGAGTAATCTGATTTAAATAAGGTATTAATAACAAGACGATCATGAATTCGTGTAGATCCGCTGAAGAAGGAGTTACTTCCAATCTTTATGTTTCTGTTATGTTTGCACTTGCGGTCTAAGGTACAGATATTCTACCTTTTTCAGTAAGGGTGTTTTCCCTCTCATGACTCATTGATCTTGATTCGTTTAAGATTCCCTAAGCCATTGCTACGTTCCCTGACACTTTGGTTCGTTTGTTTGATTCATTTTGACTTTGATGTTCGATATGACCCCTTTGCTTTGAGCCTCTATAATGATCCATTTGATATTCGTTCGTTACCTTGTGATATTAGTATTCGACTCACTTGATACTTCGAGGGTTCATTTGGTTTTGGTAACTAGATGTGAAAACCTTTTTAATTATATCATGGAAATGTTTTGAGGAAAAACTATTTGTAAAATGATGTTTATGAAATATGCGCTACCACTTTTAATTGGAATTTGGCTAAGCTTTTATGAAAACTACTTTTAAAGACTACTTTTGTGAAAACCGTTATTAAAGATCATTTTTATGAAAATCATTTGATAAAAATTACTTTAAATGAACCATTTGATTTTGAACCTCCGATGATGACTTAGACTATGTGAACCTTTGCTTTGATATTGGGACTTTGACCATGATTCGATGACTTAGACTATTTGAACATTTGCTTTGATTTGGACCTTTGACCCTTCAGTTTGATACCAGAGCCAAGTTCGTTTCCTAGCCATGAAGGTAACATGGCCGTGTCATTGATGCACCAATGGCATGACTCCAGTGTGGTCGAGTGATGTTCCACACCATCCCCATTTGATTATTATGTGCACACTACATTTATTATGGCCAGTATATTGTTCGGGGGGCGTATGGATGCATCCTAGGTTCGTGTTCGTATTAGTGGATTTAACATGATTTGATATTATATTATTGTTCGGTGACTGATGCATGGGTGCAATCCACGTCTTTCACATGTTCGGGAGTTAGCTACTCTATTTGAAGAATGAGGACACCCCTCATATTATCTGATTATCTGAGAGGTCTCCCCTCTATATGATTATGAAGACATGGTTACTATATTTGATTTGTGTTCAGGCTCGTGGTGGATTACTGACCCTTTCTTACTTTGATTCCATTTGTTTATACCTTATGCCTTCCCCAATGCACCATACTATATATGTTCGTTCGTTTGTTTTTGATTTCGTTTATATATATCTGTTCACTGGGCTTTTTAAGCTCAGCCGCATTTCTTTTCCTGCGGCAGGTTTTAGTTGGAAGCTGGGTTATGAGTGGAGAGTACCTTGGACTTAGAAGACTATACTTAGATTTGCTATCCTGGATTTAGAGATGACTAGAAGAGATTTACATTTCAGACTTAGTATTTTGTTATTGTTCTCTTATATAACCTTGTATTTCAGAATTTTCCGTTGTAACCTTTGAATTTCATTTTGTATTATTTAGTCATATGCTTGTGTTTGCTTTGATATGTGATGAACTCAAATAAGTACATTTTATTACCATCATTTATCCTATTTATTTGACTAGTTTTATTATATTATATATGAGAATTGATACGTTAATGTTTACTTTTGTAATTCTCAGGTAAAAACAAGTATTATGTGAAACTTGGCGATTTTGGACTAATTATGGAGCAAAACAAGCAAGATGTTAAGAGTCTACTGAAATGTACAAGATCAAGATCATTCTGCTCCAGATACGCCGCAACATACTTCTTACATACGGCGTATCACTATCAAGATTTCACAAGTTACAATCCAAGACAGCAAAGGACATGCGCCGCATAGAGAAATGGAGTTACGCCGCATCTTAAGGCGGTGTACGAATATTCCTGAATATATTAATCTTGGACCCCACGCGAAGTTAAGTCAATGCGCCGCATCTACTTATCCTATGCGCCGTATCTAACCCTCAGACAGAAACTATAAATACCCCAAGGTCAGACGAATTAGAGGTTGGACAGTGCAAGAACCAAAGACGAATTCAGACGTATTAGCAGCACAAGACACACCCTGAACGAAGATACAAGAGCTGTAAGAAGGTCCTGCATGTATTCAATTCATTAAGTAGTTTTGTTTTATTGTATTAGTACACTTTAATTCATCAGGATTGATGGGCCGATGTCATGTGACTACGGAAAATCATGAGCACCCCTTAAAATTGCTTTCCCATTAATTAAAGTTTATATGTTGATGTCTTTGGTGACTTTTATTAGTGCATTGATAACCTCTGTGTCTAGCTGAGCATTGCTTGGGTCGCCATGCCCCTTCCTCGCCTATTTATTCTATCGTTTCTAGGATAGTGGGATAGACATAAGTAATCATTAAGGGTTTACTCGCCGATAAGATTAGAGCCAACGAGAAAGGGTTAATTATATACACTTCATATAAAACTAGCAATAAAACAAGTGACAAGCTACTTAATTATCAAGACAGGTCTTCTTATTGTCTCAAGTATCTATCTGTGTACGTGTGTGCTAATCGCTGATTCGTGCTCATTAGTTTAGTTTTCTATTTAATCATAACCAAACCGTGCCAGTCTCTCAGGCTGAACCCCCTTGCGTTAGATTAGGTTGTACAGCTAACTTAAGATATTAAAATACTGATTAAAATAACTAGATAATACGTTCCACTCTTAGTGATCGACACTCTACTTACCATTATATTCATACTGACCGGGTACACTGCTCGTTAAGTGTGTGTGTTATTGATAAGTCGGCTAAATATAAATTTAAAACTTGAGTAGGCATTAATACTGCTAAACCGCAACGACACACGCGCGCACCAAGTTTTTGGCGCCGTTGCCGGGGAGTGAATTGTTATTATCTGTTAATTTGATTAGTATTTTAATTAGGTTTTTCTTATTAGTTATTTTTTAGATTCTAACCACTAACCCGTTGTATATTAGATAGATTGCATTCATTGTATTATTTGCATATTTTCTGTTTTTGTGTGTTTTTGTTTTCTTTAATTTTTGTTTCTTTTTGTTTGTTTTGTTTTTCTGTATTTTTCTGCATTCTGCTATCGTTGTACTGTGCTAATACAAACGATACGGCGCATCTGTTTTCACAGATACGGCGTATTGCGTTTAATTTTTATAAAATACAACGCGTTTAATAAATTCGAGTACGACGCATCTTTCCCCAAGATACGGCGTATTCTGTTTTTAATAAGAAATTTTTCTAAACGATAACGCCATACGACGCATCTGTTTTAGCAGATACGGCGTATTGTCTATTTAAATTAAAAACAGTTTTCGAATTATTAAACAGATACGACGCATCAATTTTTATCGATACGGCGCATCTACTAAATCAAAAATCTTGTGTTTTGAAACGTAACGAAAATATGGCGCATTAAATTTTGTTAATACGACACATTTAATTTTAATAAATATAATCGATTTTTGATAAATTAAACTGATACGGCGCATTCTAAATTATAAGCGGCGTATCTGTTTTCTTAATAAAAGTCTGATTAAATTTTAACGATTATAAGATACGGCGTATCCAACTTTTTGGATACGGCGTATCGTTTGCAGATATCAGTAACTTTTATTTTTTGTATTCCGTTTTCGTTGTTAATTTTCGGATATACTACTTTCTTGAACATACCCTACTGATGCTTTTGTGATAGTTTCAGGAAGTGCATGACCAGGAGTTCAACTAAGAACTTGATTAAAACTTTCGAAGATCCTGAACGAGCCTTACATTCGCTTAAAAGGCTTTTCAACACAAAAAGCTTTGAAATTTCAAGTTCATTCGAGCTTGATTACTTTTCTGAAGAGAAGGAAGAAGAAGAAACAGAAACAATGGCAGAAAACACTACTATGGAGGAATACATGAACAAAACCCGTGCTGATTATAGTTCAGGAGTTGCTAGACCAAAGTTTGATGAAAATTCAAAGTTTGAGTTGAAGGGACAATTTCTCAAGGAGCTAAGAGAAAATGTTTTTAGTGGAACAGAACATGAAGATGCTAATGAACATGTTGAAAAAGTCCTCGAGATTGCAGATTTGTTTACTACAGAAGGAGTCTCTGACGATCAACTTATGCTAAGAATCTTTCCAATTTCGCTTAAAGGAGCTGCTAATAAGTGGCTAAGGAATGAACCTGCTAGTTCAATCACAACATGGGAAGATTTGAAGAGCAAATTCCTGAAAAGATATTGTCCACCTGCTAAAACTGCTAAAAAGATGGAGGCTATCAACAGTTTCAAGCAAGAGCCTGACGAAACTCTTTATCAAGCTTGGGAACGATTTAAAGACTTATTGATGAAATACCCTCAACATTATCTAAGTCCAATGCAGGAGATAATATTGTTCTATCAAGGATTGGACGTGCCTACTAGCCAAATCTTGGATGCTAAGGGAGCTGTGCCTCAAATGAGTGCAGCCAATGCTAGAAAAGCTATCCAAGAAGCTGCTGATCACTCTAAAAAATGGCACGATGGAACCTCTACTAGATCTAAGAGCAGCACTAATTTTGACGGGTTTGCTGCTATTCAAGCTCAATTGGATAAAATTAGTAGAGAGATGAAGAAGCGTGATGAGAAAGTTTATGCTGCCCAAGTTGGATGTGAAAAATGCGAAGGACCTCACTACACTAAAGATTGCCCTAATAAGAATGAAAGTGAGACTTTTGAAGAAGCATACTACACACAATTTGGACAACCATTCCGACCTTCAGGAAGATTTAGGGAAGCTACTCCGGGATACTATCAAAAGAACAACTTTAATCCCACTTATCAAGAAAGGAGGCAAACTTTGGATGACACTCTAAAGCAAATTATGGTCGATGATGCTAAAATTCATGAAGAGAACACTGCTATGATCAAAGAAATCCGAGCCTCAATGGATACTATAACAAGAAATCAAGGAGCTTCGATCAAAGCATTGGAACAACAAATCGGACAAATGAGAAAGGTTCTTCAAGAAAGGGGATACGGAAGTTTACCAAGCTCAACTGAAACTAACCCAAGAGATCATGTCAAGGCCATATGCACTACTGAAGAAGTCACGCCTAACATACCTTTTTCCTAGAAGATTGATGAATGGTAATGATGCTGCAAAGCCCAAATTTTTCTTTAATTCTTCAATCAGTTTAAGGAGGTTACTCAAAGAAAAGGCAAAGATTGAAGAGGAGATCAAGGCTACAATGAAAGAAGAGAGCTCTGCAACCGACTTACGTGCCTTGCCTCATAAAGAAAAGGACCCAGGAAGTTTTACTTTACCTTGTTCAATTAATGACATATCTTTCAATAATGTATTAGCTGACTTAGGAGCTAGCGTTAGTGTTATGCCCCTTAAGACATTCACTACCCTAGGACTAGGAAAATTAGCACCAACTAAGCTGCTTATTGAATTGGCTGATAAAACAGTAAAACGACCTGAAGGGATTGTTAAAAATGTGCTAGTTAAGATTGAGAAGTTTGTTTTCCCCGTAGACTTTGCTATATTAGATATGCCCGAGGATGTTAAGATTCCTTTAATCCTTGGAAGACCTTTCTTGTCTACCGCCCATGCTAAGATTGATGTGTTTAAAAGAAAAATCTCATTAAAGGTAGGGAATAATAAACTAGTCTATAAGTGCCAAAATCCTGCTAAAAGCATAATTAGAGGCGTCTATGTGCTAGGATTAAGAGAACGTATGGACCTCGATCTAGAAGCTAGGCTTATGGGAGAAACATTGATTCAAAACAGCTCAACTAATCCTAATCATGAGAACTTCGAAGAATTTATTGACCTTAATGTACCTACCGAACTTAGGCGCGATATTGTTAATGATTCTGATGATGAGTGGTATGATTGCAAAGTAATTAACAAACGTAGGAGGATAGTTGAGAATACAAATTTGAATAATGATGTGTTTATTGAACTACCACCCCACCTTTCATATTTATGCCTATATAATAATAAGAATTTCCCGTCTATCATTTTGTCATCTCTGCCCGAAAGGGACAGAACTTTGTTTATACAGATATTAAAGAAGAATGGCGTGGAAATTAAGGACGAGCAAGGAGTGTTCAATATTACTGGACTGGCGATGAGGGAGCGCGATGCTTCCGACTCTTTCAGTGATCGGTATTAAGGAGCTGAACGTGAGTCTAACTTGAAGACTCTGGAATAAAGACAAGTGCTGACCGGGAGACAACCCGGAAGAAAAATTTTACTTTTCTGTTCTGTGTCGAGTCTGTCAGACCTGCAGAAGATACGGCGCATCTCAATCCTAAGATGCGACGCATCGCCTGCACTGGTCATATCTTATTTTATTTTCTGCGTTTTTATTTTTGACTTTAAAACTTTCTGTCAGTATTTCAATGCGGCGCATCCCTGGTTAAGGATGCAACGCATCTTTTATTCTGATTCGTATTTATTCCAGGCTCGATACGGCGTATCTTCTTCCATAAGATACGGCGTATCGACTGACCTGATGATTTTCATTTTAATTTTTTAATTTTATTTTTTCTAACTACTAATGTATTATGCAAGTTTGAACCTTCTTAACTCAGGTGTGTTAAAGTCTGAATGGTATTATAGATTCCTGCATTTCTGTGGATACATCATTTTTGAAGCTTAAACGTTCTAATCCACAAGATAGTTGATTTTTGCTCTTACACGAATAATGGAAGATCATACCGAGCAAATCTCAGGGGATTTTTTCTGTTCTAATTCTTTTTATTTTCCAGTTTTTAACCTTTGACACAAACAACGAGGACGTTGTTTAACTTAAGTGGGGGGATTGGAGAATTAGAACACTTACTTGTCCTAAACTTTTTCAAAATATGCTTAAAATGCGCTTAATATATCAAAATTTAAAATTTTTAGCATGTTTTTGTTTAAAGTCTAAATTACATAGCTGCACACATAACCTTATTTTCAAAAATTGTGAACTTATCAAAATTCACAAATCTATGAGTGTGCCGGTGACTTGTAAACTTTAGAACTTGGCTTATATACTATTCGAGACCACCATAATAAGTATTATCTATATATTTGGAATGACTTGTCTAAATTGGAAAATTTCTAGGATTACACACAAATAGCCTTTATATGTTATGTGATATTAACTAACTACACTGGTTGGTTAACCCCCGTATAAACCCTTTGTTACTCTCACTTTTAGAGTAAGATACCCCTAGAAAAACACTCAGAGTCATTCCTTTCGTTTCTTACACCTTTGTTATAATGTTTCGTTACACCCTTACACCTTAGCCTACCCTGTAGATTAAAATCCGTGGTTGGTTAATTACTTTAGGCAAAGTGTGTTTCCTTACATTACCTGTGTTCGCGTGCGTAATTCATTATCTTTGGTTAGGTCGGGAAATTGCACAATGCAATTGGTATGAAAGTAAATATTGTATAACTTTGAGTTTATTTTTCATGTGTTTACTACTTTCGCTATTACAGTTATTTCTGAAAGTATGAAGTGTATGGAAAAATTATCCGAAAAAATAGTGATAGTAAAGTTGTGAAATTTCACACAAATATGTTGATGTTAAAATAAAAAAAAAAAAAATAAAAAAAAAAAAAAAAAAATCGAAAAAATAGAAAAGAAAAAGAAAAGTTGGAAGTTTTTTTTAACCAACTTATGTAAAAGTTTTGTATTAAGTGGTCGATATCACCGCTAGTTGTTGTATATTATATCTATGGATTGAATGGGAGTTGGCCGTTATGGGAACGCCAACTAAAGGTTATTCTTTGATTGAGATCTTGTTGAGTATAATTCGTGTCTACCTAAAGCGTGTGTTTCAAGTGTTAAAGCGTGAGTTATTCTATGATATGAGTCTTATTCATGGGATGTGATGAACTCAAATAAGTACATTTTATTACCATCATTTATCCTATTTATTTGACTTGTTTTATTATATTATCTGTGAGAATTGATACTTAATCGTTTACTTTTGTAATTCTCAGTTAAAAACAAGCATTTGGTGAAACTTGGCGATTTTGGACTAATTATGGAGCAAAACAAGCAAGAAGTTAAGAGTCTACTGAAATGTACAAGATCAAGACATTCTGCTCCAGATGCGCCGCATCTTGCTTATTACATACGGCGCATCACTATCAAGATTTCACAAGATACGATCCAAGACAGCAAGGACATGCGCCGCATCTGAGAATGGAGTTACGCCGCATCTTCTGGCGGTGTACGAATATTCCTGAATATATTAATCTTGGACCCCACGCGAAGTTAAGTCAATGCGCCGCATCTACTTATTAGATGCGCCGCATCTTGCCCTCAGACAGAAACTATAAATACCCCAAGACCAGACGAATTTCGGGAGTTCGACAGTTTTACAAGACCGAAGCACAGAAACCCTAAGGCCGAACTCAGACGATTAGGCAGCACAAGGCACACCCGAACGAAGATACAAGAGCTGTAAGAAGGTCCTGCATGTATTTAATTCATTAAGTAGTTTTGTTTTATTGTGTTAGTAAACTTTAATTCATCAGGATTGGTGGCTTGTGTAATGTGAGGAGAAAGATTGCACTCCCTTAAAACTGCTTTCCCATCAATTAAAGTTTATATGTTGATGTCTTTGGTTACTACTTATTAGTGCATTGATAACCTCTGTGTTTATTAGTGGCCTGCGCATTTGACTACGGAAGAGAATGTGGCTCCCACGGTTGTTACTAAATTGATCACTTAGGAATAACTTTTAGACATAAGTAATCATTAAGGGATTTCTCGCCGGTAAGATTAGGGCCAACGAGAAATGGTTAATTACATACACTTCATATAAAACTATCAATAAAACAAGTGACAATCTACTTAATCATCAGGACAGGTCTTCTTATTGTCTCGAGTATTTATCTGTGTACGTGCGTGCCTATCGCTGATTCGTGCTCATTAGTTTAGTTTATTATTTAATTGCAACCAAAACGTGCCAGTCTCTCAGGCTGAACCCCCTTGCGTTAGATTAGGTTGTATAATTAACTTAGAATATTAAAATACTGATTAGAATGACTAGATAATACGTTCCACTCTTAGTGATCGACACTCTACTTACCATTATATTCATACTGACCGGGTACACTGCTCGTTAAGTGTGTGTGTTATTGATAAGTCGGCTAAATATAAATTTAAAACTTGAGTAGGCATTAATACTGCTAAACCGCAACGACACATCGCACGCATCAAGTTTTTGGCGCCGCTGCCGGGGAGTGAATTGTTATTATCTGTTAATTTGATTAGTATTTTAATTAGGTTTTTCGTTTTAATTTTTAATCTAACCGCTAACTGTGTTGTATATTAGGTTAATTTGCATTCATTGTATTATTTTGCATATTTTCTGTTTTGTGTGTTATTTGTTTGCTTTTATTTGTGTTTATTTTCGTTTGTGTTTATTTGTTTTTATTTTTCGTATTTTCTGTGTACTGCTATCGTTGTACTGAGCTTATTCAAACGATACGGCGCATCTATTTTCGTAGATACGGCGTATTGCGTTTAATTTTTATAAAATACAACGCGTTTAATTAATTCGATACGACGTATCTTTCCCCAAGATACGGCGTATCTGTTTTTAATAAGAATTTTTTTTTCTAAACGATAACGCGATACGACGCATCTGTTTTTAGCAGATACGGCATAACTATTATTTTAATTAAAAACAGTTTTCGAATAATTAAACAGATACGACGCATCGATCTCTGTCAATACGGCGTATCTTCTGAATCAAAAATCTTATATTTTGAAACGTAACGAAAATACGGCGCATTAACTTTTGTTAATACGACGCATTTAATTTTAAATAAATATCGATTTTTGATAATTAAACTGATACGGCGCATTCTAATTTCTAAGCGGCGTATCTATTTTCCGAATAAAGTCTGATTAAATTTTAACGATTATAAGATACGGCGTATCCAACTTTTTGGATACGGCGCATCATCTGCAGATATCAGTAACTTTTATTTTTCGTATTCCGTTTTCGTTGTTAATTTGCTGATATATTACTTTCTTGAGCATACCCTACTGATATTTTTGTGTTGATTTCAGGAAGTGCATGACCAGGAGTTCTACGAAGAACTTGATTCAACCTTTCGACGATCCTGAACGAGCCTTTCATTCGCTTAAAAGGCTTTTCAACACAAGAAGCTTTGATATCTCAAGTTCATTCGAGCTTGACTATTTTTCTGAAGAGAAAAAGGAAGAAGAAACAGAAACAATGGGCGAAAACACTACTATGGAGGAATACATGAACAGTACCCGTGCTGATTACACTTCAGGAGTTGCTAGACCAAAGTTTGATGATAAGTCAAAATTTGAGTTGAAGGGTCAGTTTCTCAAGGAGCTAAGAGAGAATGCTTTCAGTGGATCGGAACATGAGGATGCTAATGAGCATGTTGAAAAGGTCCTCGAGATTGCGGATTTGTTTACTTCAGAAGGAGTCACTGACGATCAACTCATGCTAAGAATCTTTCCAATCTCGCTAAAAGGAGCTGCTAACAAATGGCTAAGGAATGAACCTGCTAGTTCAATCACTACATGGGAAGATTTGAAGAGCAAATTCCTGAAGAGATATTGTCCACCTGCTAAGACTGCTAAAAAGATGGAGGCTATCAACAGTTTCAAGCAAGAGCCTGATGAAACTCTTTATCAAGCTTGGGAACGATTTAAAGATTTATTGATAAAATGTCCTCAACACTATCTAACCCCTATGCAGGAGATAATATTGTTTTATCAAGGATTGGACGTGCCTACAAGACAAATCTTGGACGCTATGGGAGCTGTGCCTCAAATGAGTGCAGCTAATGCTAGGAAAGCTATCCAAGAAGCCGCTGATCATTCTCAAAAATGGCACGATGGGACCTCTACTAGATCTAAGAGCAGCACTAATTTTGACGGGTTTGCTGCTATTCAAGCTCAATTGGATAAAATTAGTAGAGAGATGAAGAAGCGTGATGAAAAAGTGTATGCTGCCCAAGTTGGATGTGAAAAATGCGAAGGACCTCACTACACTAAAGATTGCCCGAATAAGAATGAAAGTGAGACGTTTGAAGAAGCATATTACACCCAATTTGGACAACCATTCCGACCTTCAGGAAGATTTAGGGAAGCCACCCCGGGATTCTATCAAAAGAACAACTTCAATCCCGCTTATCAAGAAAGGAGGCAGACTTTGGATGACACTCTAAAGCAGATTATGGCCGATGCTGCTAAAAGACATGATGAGAACACTGCTATGATCAAAGAAATCCGAGCTTCAACGGATACTATTACAAGAAATCAAGGAGCTTCGATCAAAGCATTGGAACAACAAATTGGTCAGATGAGCAAAGTTCTTCAAGAAAGGGGATACGGGAGTTTACCTAGCTCAACTGAAACCAACCCAAGAGACCATGTCAAGGCCATAAGCACCACTGAAGAAGTCACTCCTAACTTACCTAGAAGATCGATGAATGGTAATGATGGTGCAAGACCCGAATTTTTCTTTAATTCTTCAATCAGTTTAAGGAGGTTACTAAAAGAGAAGACAAAGATTGAAGAGGAGATCAAGGCTAAAATGAAAGAAGAGAGCTCTGCAACCGACTTAAATGCCTTGCCTCATAAAGAAAAAGACCCAGGAAGTTTTACCTTACCTTGTTCAATTAATAATATATCTTTCAATAATGTGTTAGCTGACTTAGGAGCTAGTGTTAGTGTTATGCCTCTTAAGACATTCACTACCCTAGGACTAGGAAAATTAGCACCAACTAAGTTACTTATTGAATTGGCTGATAAAACGGTAAAACGACCTGAAGGGATTGCTAATAATGTGCTAGTTAAGATTGAGAAGTTTATTTTCCCTGTAGACTTTGTTATATTAGATATGCCCGAGGATGTTAAGATTCCTTTAATCCTTGGAAGACCTTTCTTTTCTACTGCCCATGCTAAGATTGATGTGTTTAAAAGAAAAATCTCATTAAGGGTAGGGAATAATAAACTAGTCTATAAGTGCCAAGATCCTGTTAAAAGCATAATTAGAGGCGTCTATGTGCTAGGATTAAGAGAGCGTATGGACCTCGATCTTGAAGCTAGGCTTATGGGAGAAACATTGATTCAAAACAACTCAACTAATCCAAATCATGAGAACTTTGAGGAATTTATTGACCTTAATGTACCTACCGAACTTAGACGCGATGTTATTAATGATTCTGATGATGAGTGGTATGATTGCGTAGTAATTAACAAACGTAGGAGAATAGTTGAGAAAACGAATTTGAATAATGATGTGTTTATTGAACTACCACCCCACCTTGCTTATTTATGCCTATATGATAATAAGAATTTCCCGTCTATCATTTTGTCATCTCTGCCCGAAAGGGACAGAACTTTGTTTATACAGATATTAAAGAAGAACGGCGTGGAAATTAAGGACGAGCAAGGAATGTTCAATATTACTGAATTGGCGATGAGGGAGCGCGATGTTTCCGACTCCTTCAATGATCGATATTAAAGAGCTGAACGTGAGTCTAAATTGAAGACTCTGGAATAAAGACAAGTGCTGACCGGGAGACAACCCGGAAATTTTTTATTATTCTGTTCTGTGTCGAGTCAGTTAGGCCCGCAGAGGATACGGCGCATCTCAATTCTGAGATGCGACGCATCTCCTGCACTGGTCATATCTTACTTTATTTTTCTGCATTTTTTGTTTTCGACTTTAAAACTTTTTGTCAGTTTATTTTACTGCGGCGCATCCCTGGTTAAGGATGCGGCGCATCTTCTATTCTGATTCGTATTTATTCCAGGCTCGATACGGCGTATCTTCTTCCATAAGATATGGCGCATCGACTGACCTGATGATTTTTATTTTAATTTTTAAGTTTTATTTTTAACTAACTACTAATGTATTATGCAAGTTTGAACATTTCTTGTCACACCCCCAAATTATCTGTTTTGCAGCGGAATGGAATTCCAAGGGTGCAACTGCCATAGCATCTTAACTGCAGTTATATTGAACGACCTAAAGTGTCGTTTAGAAAATACATCGTTTGATTATTTAAAACATTCAGAGTTTACAAAGCGAGGTCCCAAAAGATGTTACAAGTTTGCGGAAATAAAGTTTACACAGTTCAAACGATGGTTAAGTGCATAAAATATAAGTGATACGCGTCGACACCGCGACTCCATGATATGCCCATATGCAATCCAACATGCGATGCTTAATAACCTGAAAATACATTGCTAAAACGTCAACACGAATGTTGGTGAATAATCATAGGTTTATGTAAATGAAATGCTACACGGAAACCACAAGTAAAAAGTGTATAACAAACTGCCACATGAAAAATGATACATTAGCTCTTAAGCTCATGACCCCGAAGCTAGACTGAATGAAATGCCCCAACTGAGTGCTTTGCCAAACACCCTGAAATGGATCAAATGTAATGCGTTCGTATGACAAGTTGGTGCTACCAACCCGAATGGAGGAGTCACCCTCAATAGATCTATTCACACACTCTCGCTTGCTCACAATTAACGGTTCATGATAATAGGGGACTTTAACTTGGCAATGAGGTAACTTAAGCAATGTAATGAATTTATATACTTTGGCCCGCATGAAAAATTAGTGCAATGTATTCTCCCCCGAGAAATTTGAAATGATGTAATAACTTGAAAAACGGGGCTATGAAAACTCACCTGATGAAATAGCACTATGACAATAATGGATATGATGTAATGATGGCTCGGTCTCTAACCGCAACCTATGATGAATGATGTGACCCAATGTAAGCAATGATACCATGCAACTCATGCAAAAACGTATGTTAACGATACCACTCGTTATTTTTGAAAATAACGTTTTCTGTCGAAAAATATATTTTTGACATCTCGGCAAGTCATATACTATATTTCGTGTAAAAATGTTGGAATAATACTCCACGATCCTCTTTTGGTGTTTTATTGTCAAATAAAATAGTTTCGTCGCAAAATATTACTTTTACAACTGGTGAAAATATGACCGAACGGCCTCGCAAAGCTAGTCGTAAAATATTGTACGTTAAGAGTTAGGAATAGAACTTGACGTTTTCGAAATCCTTGCAACAACATCTCAATGTCGTCTCTTTTGAGTTTTGATCATACACGTCACGATCATGAAGAAAATCGGCTTTGAATATGGTGTCTTGCAAAACAATTTTCCCATACTTAGAAACATTTTCTTGTAATAGTTGTTTTTGGCGATACTAGGAAATTCATAACTTACTCGATATAAGTTCAATCAACAAGCGGTCGATTGATTTGGAAAATAGGCCGGGAATACTTCGTTTCACCTCAAGGAGTTTATGGCTCAAACCATCTCGCTCAACGGGAAAATAGCTCGTAAGATGGTGCCTCGCAAAACTGTTTATACTTAGAAAATATTGGAATTATAGTGAGGCTGTCAAAATGAGTTTTGTTAGTCGGATTTTCAGAAATTCATATCTTGGTCGTTATAAGTCGGTTTTCAACGTTCTTTATATCCACGCGATCGTCATAACATGAACTAACATATTCTCAGCAGCTCGGCTCAGCTAGACTACGGCTAACGCCTCGTTCTGTCCCCTGAAGTTCGGCCAACAGCCCGCATTTTCTGAAAATAATAGTTTTTGTGTTGCTAACTTTAAAACTTCGTATCTCCTTCGATATAACTCGGTTTTTAGTGATTCAAGCGACCACGTTTTCGTGTTTGAGAGTACTTTCTAAATATGAAAGCTAAAATAACGCCATGTTTACTGATTTTTCCAGAGTTTGTGTTTTTGGACAGCAGGTATGTAAATATGTTAGAAACTCGTTTTCTTGGTTCGCGGCTTGATCAAACAACTACAACACAACTCCACAAATACACACATCCTACCATACACCTTCTTAGGGTGTCATGGGTCCTAAACATCGCTAAAAATAGTGGGCTTCGCGGGGATGTTAATAAAACATACAGATCTAGGGTTTGAGATAGTTTTAATGAAAAATAAAACAAGTGGTATACGTAACATAGGTTTTGCATGGATAGCTCTCAAAATAAATAGGAGATACATCAATATAAGAACAAAGGAAGTATGAAAAGATCAAAAATGGTGTTCTTGAGCTTACTTGATGATTGGTGAGCTAGGATGAAAAATGACCACAACCTTGGAGTTTTTATTGCAAAACCCTAACAAGGATGATATAAGGAACTAGTATAACACTTTTGCTTGAAAAATTTATGGATCCCTCTTGTGATTCTTGTTTGGCCGTGGGAAATTAAGAAAAAAAAGGGAGAGAGTTTGATTTTCTTAGCTAGTGAAATGGTATGAAAAAAATGTTAGGAAATAAAACTAGTTTTTATACTAATTATGCATTTAATGCATTTTAACTTATAAGGCTTAGAAAAAATGAACTAGGAGCGGCACATGGTTTATTAGAAGTGGTAAAATGGTATTCTTGGCATATAAGATACTTTAGAGTAGGATTTAGTTAGTTTAGTGCATAATTTCGGCGTTATCGGGTACCGGGTTAACTAAAAATAAATCGTGACGAATAAAAATAAAATACGACAAAGTTGTAAAAACTTGTAAAATCATGTTACTGATAAGAATCGGGTGTTAAAATAGTGATCGTGATGAAATATCGCAAAACGACGGAGTTATAAGCTCTTATCGTAAAATATAGCAAAAGGTTTCTAAACACCGGGTAAATTAATAATATAAATTTTATATCATTAAAATTAGCATGAAACTATATTAGGATCATAATCGGGAGTATTTGAGTATAATATTATTAGTAATGACTGAGTGGTAACGTTTACTGAACAAATGAACATACGTTAATGAAAATCACACAAACCCGTGCATGACTTAATATGGAAATGATGATGATGTTACTGATGATATGTAGACTACTCTAGTCTATATGACATGTCCTTACTGATGATGCATGAATACGCAGCTAAACCTTACTGGTTACGCGAATTTGAATACTTGTAAACTAGGTTTACTGAATGATGAATGAAAATCATGAATAGTGAAATGGTAAATTGTAAATTGTCAAGGTTTGGGAAATGACCTGAAATTGTGATTTGTCACAGTCGCCCACCCAAAAAGGAATTCAGCCCCTGAATTCAGCTGGTGTTGGTCTCTGAAATGGTCTCGGTGAAAAGATGTGGGTATTTGAGTCGCATCCGGTCTTCTCGTTCCCAAGTAAACTCAGGACCTCTTCGAGAATTCCAGCGAACTTTCACGATAGGAATTCGACTTCGCTTCAACTGTTTGACCTCATGGTCCATGATTTCTACGGGTCCTTCTACAAAGCTAAGTTTATTGTCAAGCTGAATTTCTCCCAATGGAATCACGAGTGTTTCATCTGAAAGACATTTCTTGAGGTTTGAGACATGAAACGTGTTATGAATGTTACTGAGCTCTGGCGGTAGTTCAAGTCTGTAGGCTACTAGACCAACCCTTTTTAGTATCTTGAATGGTCCAATGTATCTCGGGTTCAGCTTCCCGCGTTTTCCAAATCGTATCACGCCCTTCCAAGGCGAGACTCTCAACATGACTTTGTCTCCAACCTGAAATTCTAATGGTTTGCGTCGAATATCAGCGTAACTTTTCTGTTGGCTTCTTGCTGTTGAGTCTAACTAGTATTTCTGGAATGATAGGACAAGGTGACTATGCCAAAAATAGTGGTTTGGATTTCCTCGTGAGATCTTATGTTTTCTGTTGCTATACGGATCAACTTACTGTATACTTCTAGTCCTTGCTCGTGGTTTTGTAATCCTTGTATTGTTTTCTTATGTTAGGGAATCCTCCTTGTAAATGGAAAGTCTTTCTTAGAGAGGTCAATGGTAAAGATTCACTTAATGGCTGAGTGTGTGACATGTGGTGTAGGTATCTAGAGAGATTGTGTCACCAGGGATGTTTATGAAAAACTTTATTTGGTTACAAAACTTTTGAATGAAGATTGTTATTAAGAATTTTCTGAAAAGATGATTGTTTCTTTCATGGCATGATCCTTCCTGAATTATACATAGGTGATCAGGCTATGTATAATTGAGGACAAATGATGCGATGTTTGGTTTAGTCAAAATAGTCTTATGTTTTCTCAAAAGTTTTAGATGGTGTTCAACGCATTGTTATTAAAAATGGTATCCTGATATTTCCTTTCAAGTAACATGAAAATTGTTTCGCGTAATAATAGTAAATACTTGATGTAAGGACAGAAAATCAACTTATAGGATGGTAATAAAATAGCTTACTTTAGAAATTTTTCCGCAAAACGATTTCCCCATATGATATTAAAATAACTTGAAGTAAAATTCGTTGAATGGTGTATTGGATACGAGGGTGAGTCTTATGGAATGGTAATAGTCTACTAATCCGTCAAAACTGAAATTGGCCTAATCCCTAATAAGACAATGGTACTATGTTGCGAAACGATTCAAAATTGAGCAGTTGGAATAGAAAATGGAATAAACGAAGGTTATGATTATCTCGGAGGTAACAAAAGATAGTTATTACATTGGATAGAAAAGTGCTTAATACAACTAGGTTACACCAATGTACCTATGGAAAGTACAAAAGGAAAGTACAACCCTAGAGGGCTCAAACTATGGTTTATATATTAAAACATGAACTTCTTCCTCCAGTTCAGGTTTCTCAACTCCGGGCATTCACTCTTGAAGTGTCCAACTACTCCACACTCACAGCAGGTTACCGTGACTTTCTGATGCTTTGCAAGGGTGGGAGCCTCGCAATCCTTGGCTTTATGTCCGATCTTTTGGCAGTTCCCACATTGAGTGGGGCAAGGTCCTTTGTGATGAAACTAACACTTGTTGCACTCGGGTAATTTACCTGCATATCCCTTCTTTTGGCTTGAACCAGCAGTAACGGTCTTCACCGCTTTTCGTACTTTATATGGTTGTTGAGTAGTATTAGCATCCTGATTGTCGACCCACATTCTCTTGCCGTCACTATTGCCTCCTAAAGTCTGGGTGAGAGCTAGGCATTCCTTAGCTTCCATTGCCATTTTGATAGCTTCAGACATGGTATCAGGTTCCCATGAGGTGACCAACATATGAATTCCAGGGGAGAGTCCCCCGACGTACCTTTCAAGTTTCTTTTATTCCGGTTCGTCTATTGCAGGGCCTAGTCTTCTTAATTCATAAAAACGAGTAGTGTACTCGTCAACATCATCTCCTACCATGGTAAAGTTTAGTGTTTCCTGTTCTATTGCTCGCAATTCGCTTCTTACACAAAATGATATACTCATCATCCTTTTTAGTTTCTCCCAAGAGTGTGAGTAAGCAGCATCAACTCCCACTATCTTAACATATTTGGTCCACCATTCCTGGGCATGATCCTGAAAAGTGCATGTGGCGAACTTAACCTTGTCTTCCTTACGACAATCGCCACATCGAAATATTGTTTCTATTTCTTCGAACCATTTGAGAAATTCCTTTGTGTCTCTTGTTCCGCTAAAGGAGGGGGGATTGCAACCCATAAACTCCACGTGAGTAAGTTCTCTGATGAGGGAGGTGGCTATGTTATTGGCAATGAATTGTCCAACTGTAGCTTGCGTCATGCTTGGAGTAGTTTGCGTAAATCTATTTTCATAAAACCATAAGAGACCATGAGAATATATAGGTAATAAGAATCCTCATATTCGCCACACATGAATATAACACATGAAAATTTCGGTCTACGCGGACCGATATCATAGATAGCACAACCATTCCTTACATAGTAGAGTCACACTTGATATCTTTGTTTGTACAACAACCAAAAGACAATAAGTTCTTTAGACTATGTTCCACACTTTCCGTGGCTGGGATAATAGTACAAGCTAGTAACGATATAAGTCTAGTCTAGAGACTTTCTGATGTCCCTCTGAGTGAGACCAGGTTTGTGGTATCATAAGGTCGAGATAGTCCTGAAGTGGTGTCTAAAGTTGGGCATCGATCAAATCCTAAATAGTGTAGGTTCCAAACCATTCCTGAAGAATCTGCGGATGTTCCGTTAAGTCTTTAATCTTGGTATTATCCACAAGATGTTATCTAATTCATGGCAGGTGGGAATGGGAAATAACAATGGTGATACTCTAGATGATGAAAATAAAATTGGTGACGATGGGATCCTAGTGGTGAGTCAGGAGATGATCATGATACTAGTGAATGAAATACTACCCTCTTTCGCGCCATCTCGCGACATCTAAGAGGTAAAACTGAAGTACGCATTATGGAACAATTAATAGTGTAATAAGTAGCTGACGGTGGTGGTAGTACCTGAGTAGTGGGTGCTCTACTAGTGAAGGAAAGAAAACATACTACCTTCCTTGAAATAAGCATCCTAATAGGTCCATTAAGATTAAGTCTGAATACTCTACCAAACGGCATTCTATGTATGGGCTGAATGATAAGGAAAACCCTGTTCCTATGGCAAATCAATAGTGCTAATGGTGGTGTAAGTGCAACTGGTGGTATAATGGTAGTGGAAGATGACAAAGCATCTTCAATGTTGGAATCTGATAAAAGGATGACAGGGTAGGTATCTGAAGACAAGCCACTTGTGAACCAGGTCAATATAATTATATATGAATATGGGTATAAATAACTCGCGCAGTGTGTGCATGAAACAACATATGTAATAAGTATGCACTTATGATGAAATGATGAGATGCTATGATGATGTGGTTATAGTCTAGGGTCCAAGATACATCCTAGTTCGCTATAACCTTAGCTCTGATGCCAATCTGTCACACCCCCAAATTATCTGTTTTGCAGCGGAATGGAATTCCAGGGGTGCAACTGCCATAGCATCTTAACTGCAGTTATATTGAACGACCTAAAGTGTCGTTTAGAAAATACATCGTTTGATTATTTAAAACATTCAAAGTTTACAAAGCGAGGTCCCAAAAGATGTTACAAGTTTGCGGAAATAAAGTTTACACAGTTCAAACGATGGTTAAGTGCATAAAATATAAGTGAGACGCGTCGACACCGCGACTCCATGATATGCCCATATGCAATCCAACATGCGATGCTTAATAACCTGAAAATACATTGCTAAAACGTCAACACGAATGTTGGTGAATAATCATAGGTTTATGTAAATGAAATGCTACACGGAAACCACAAGTAAAAAGTGTATAACAAACTGCCACATGAAAAATGATACATTAGCTCTTAAGCTCATGACCCCGAAGCTAGACTGAATGAAATGCCCCAACTGAGTGCTTTACCAAACACCCTGAAATGGATCAAATGTAATGCGTTCGTATGACAAGTTGGTGCTACCAACCTGAACGGAGGAGTCACCCTCAATAGATCTATTCACACACTCTCGCTTGCTCACAATTAACGGTTCATGATAATAGGGGACTTTAACTTGGCAATGAGGTAACTTAAGCAATGTAATGAATTTATATACTTTGGCCCGCATGAAAAATTAGTACAATGTATTCTCCCCCGAGAAATTTGAAATGATGTAATAACTTGAAAAACGGGGCTATGAAAACTCACCTGATGAAATAGCACTATGACAATAATGGATATGATGTAATGATGGCTCGGTCTCTAACCGCAACCTATGATGAATGATGTGACCCAATGTAAGCAATGATACCATGCAACTCATGCAAAAACGTATGTTAACGATACCACTCGTTATTTTTGAAAATAAAGTTTTCTGTCGAAAAATATATTTTTGACATCTCGGCAAGTCATATACTATATTTCGTGTAAAAATGTTGGAATAATACTCCACGATCCTCTTTTGGTGTTTTATTGTCAAATAAAATAGTTTCGTCGCAAAATATTACTTTTACAACTGGTGAAAATATGACCGAATGGCCTCGCAAAGCTAGTCGTAAAATATTGTACGTTAAGAGTTAGGAATAGAACTTGACGTTTTTGAAATCCTTGCAACAACATCTCAATGTCGTCTCTTTTGAGTTTTGATCATACACGTCACGATCATGAAGAAAATCGGCTTTGAATATGGTGTCTTGCAAAACAATTTTCCCATACTTAGAAACATTTTCTTGTAATAGTTGTTTTTGGCGATACTAGGAAATTCATAACTTACTCGATATAAGTTCAATCAACAAGCGGTCGATTGATTTGGAAAATAGGCCGGGAATACTTCGTTTCACCTCAAGGAGTTTATGGCTCAAACCATCTCGCTCAACGGGAAAATAGCTCGTAAGATGGTGCCTCGCAAAACTGTTTATACTTAGAAAATATTGGAATTATAGTGAGGCTGTCAAAATGAGTTTTGTTAGTCGGATTTTCAGAAATTCATATCTTGGTCGTTATAAGTCGGTTTTCAACGTTCTTTATATCCACGCGATCGTCATAACATGAACTAACATATTCTCAGCAGCTCGGCTCAGATAGACTACGGCTAACGCCTCGTTCTGTCCCCTGAAGTTCGGCCAACAGCCCGCATTTTCTGAAAATAATAGTTTTTGTGTTGCTAACTTTAAAACTTCGTATCTCCTTCGTTATAACTCGGTTTTTAGTGATTCAAGCGACCACGTTTTCGTGTTTGAGAGTACTTTCTAAATATGAAAGCTAAAATAACGCCATGTTTACTGATTTTTCCAGAGTTTGTGTTTTTGGACAGCAGGTATGTAAATATGTTAGAAACTCGTTTTCTTGGTTCGCGGCTTGATCAAACAACTACAACACAACTCCACAAATACACACATCCTACCATACACCTTCTTAGGGTGTCATGGGTCCTAAACATCGCTAAAAATAGTGGGCTTCGCGGGGATGTTAATAAAACATACAGATCTAGGGTTTGAGATAGTTTTAATGAAAAATAAAACAAGTGGTATACGTAACATAGGTTTTGCATGGATAGCTCTCAAAATAAATAGGAGATACATCAATATAAGAACAAAGGAAGTATGAAAAGATCAAAAATGGTGTTCTTGAGCTTACTTGATGATTGGTGAGCTAGGATGAAAAATGACCACAACCTTGGAGTTTTTATTGCAAAACCCTAACAAGGATGATATAAGGAACTAGTATAACACTTTTGCTTGAAAAATTTATGGATCCCTCTTGTGATTCTTGTTTGGCCGTGGGAAATGAAGAACAAAAAGGGAGAGAGTTTGATTTTCTTAGCTAGTGAAATGGTATGAAAAAAATGTTAGGAAATAAAACTAGTTTTTATACTAATTATGCATTTAATGCATTTTAACTTATAAGGCTTAGAAAAAATGAACTAGGAGCGGCACATGGTTTATTAGAAGTGGTAAAATGGTATTCTTGGCATATAAGATATTTTAGAGTAGGATTTAGTTAGTTTAGTGCATAATTTCGGCGTTATCGGGTACCGGGTTAACTAAAAATAAATCGTGACGAATAAAAATAAAATACGACAAAGTTGTAAAAACTTGTAAAATCATGTTACTGATAAGAATCGGGTGTTAAAATAGTGATCGTGATGAAATATCGCAAAACGACGGAGTTATAAGCTCTTATCGTAAAATATAGCAAAAGGTTTCAAAACACCGGGTAAATTAATAATATAAATTTTATATCATTAAAATTAGCATGAAACTATATTAGGATCATAATCGGGAGTATTTGAGTATAATATTATTAGTAATGACTGAGTGGTAACGTTTACTGAACAAATGAACATACGTTAATGAAAATCACACAAACCCGTGCATGACTTAATATGGAAATGATGATGATGTTACTGATGATATGTAGACTATTCTAGTCTATATGACATGTCCTTACTGATGATGCATGAATACGCAGCTAAACCTTACTGGTTACGCGAATTTGAATACTTGTAAACTAGGTTTACTGAATGATGAATGAAAATCATGAATAGTGAAATGGTAAATTGTAAATTGTCAAGGTTTGGGAAATGACCTGAAATTGTGATTTGTCACATTTCTTAACTTAGGTGTGTTTAAAGCCTTGGTGGTATTATAGATTCCTGCATTTCCTGTGGATACATCAAATATGAAGCTTAAACGTTCTCATCCACAAGAAAGATGATTTTTGCTCTTATACAAATGGAGGATCATACCGAGCAAATCTCAGGGGAGTTTTTCTGTTCTAATTCTTTTATTTTCCAGTTTTTAACCTTTGATACAAACAACGAGGACGTTGTTTAACTTAAGTGGGGGGATTGGAGAATTAGAACACTTACTTGTCCTAAACTTTTCAAAATATGCTTAAAATGTGCTTAATATATCAAAATTAAAAATTTTTAGCATGTTTTTGATTAAAGTCTAAGTTGCATAGCTGCACACATGACGTTATTTTCAAAAATTGTGATTTTTCTAAATTCACAAATCTATGAGTGTGCCGGTGACTTGTAAACTTTAGAACTTGGCTTGTATATACTATTCGAGACCACCATAATAAGTATTATTTTATATAATTGGAATGACTTGTCTAAATTGGTAAATTTCTAGGATTACACCCAAATAGCCTTTATATGTTATGTGTTATTAGCTAACTACACTGGTTAGTTAACCACCGTATAAACCCTTTTGTTACTCTCACTTTTAGAGTAAGATACCCCTAGAAAAACACTCAGAGCCATTCCTTTCGTTTCTTACACCTTTGTTAAAATGTTTCGTTACACCCTTACACCTTAGCCTACCTTGTAGATTAAAATCCGTGGTTGGTTAATTGCTTTAGGCAAAGTGTGTTTCCTTACATTACCAGTGTTCGCGTGCGTAATTCATTATCTTTGGTTAGGTCGGGAAATTGCACAATGCAATTGGAGTGAAAGTAAATATTGTATATCTTTGAGTTTATTTTTCGTGTGTTTACTACTTTCACTATTACCGTTATTTCTGAAGTCATGAAAAGTATGAAAAAATTATCCAGAATTATCATTATAGTGATGTAGTGAAATTTTACACATCTTTATTTATGTTTCAAAAAAAAAATAAAAAAAAAAAAAAAAATAAAATAAATAATAAATAAAAGAAAAAAAAAATCGAAAAAATAGAAAAGAAAAAGAAAAAAAGAAAAGTTGGATGTTTGATTTGACCAACTTATGTAAAGTTTTGTATTAAGTGGTCGATATCACCACTATTTGTTGTATATTATATCTATGGATTGAATGGGAGTTGGCAGTTATGGGAACACCAACTTAAGGTTATTCTTTGATTAAGATCTTGTTGAGTATAATTCGTGTCTACCTAAAGCGTGTGTTTCAAGTGTTAAAGCGTGAGTTATTCTATGATATGAGTCTTATTCATGGGATGGTTGGGATAGTGATTAACCACACTTAGGATTTTAATTTATTTGTTTTGTTTATTTTTCATTTTACACCAATTTATATCCCAAATATTATCCATACCCTATATTATTCTTGATCCAAACCTTTGATTTATTGAGATTAGGGATTTGAGCAATCTTAAGTATCGTAGTCGTGGATTCGGCTATGTATTTATGATTTTGTCGCCCTTTTTGATATAATATTATTGGTGAAGATTACTTGGTCCTATCTTTAGCCTATTCGAGTTAAGGATTTGAGCAATTGCAAGTATCGTGTTCGTGGATTCGATCATGTATTTGTGATTTTGTCGCCTTTTCTGGAATCTGAGATCGATAGAGATTAAGGAGAATGATTAACCTTTAAGCCTACAAACCCTTTTTACCGCTTTAGACTTGTTATTCCTTGGCTTTAGTGGGGGAGATGTGTATACTTGCCAAGCTTATGATAGAATATTCGTCACGACTGGACAGTTAAACGATTAGATTTGCTTTTTATCAAATTATTTTATTTTACTTCTAATTCGTTAAGTGTTTGGTTGTGTGATTATGACAAAAATGAATACATGCTTAAATATAAAAATAAATCCTAATATCTGTTAGGATACATTTTCATAAGATTAATTCTAAGGTTTACTTGGGGACAAGTAAAGTTCAAGTGGGGGGATATTTGATGAACTCAAATAAGTACATTTTATTACCATCATTTATCCTATTTATTTGACTTGTTTTATTATATTATCTGTGAGAATTGATACTTAATCGTTTACTTTTGTAATTCTCAGTTAAAAACAAGCATTTGGTGAAACTTGGCGATTTTGGACTAATTATGGAGCAAAACAAGCAAGAAGTTAAGAGTCTACTGAAATGTACAAGATCAAGAAATTCTGCTCCAGATGCGCCGTGATCGGCCTCAAACAGTCAACTTAAATCAACCACGGATGTGGTCAAATAAAGTCAAACCAATTGAAGACAACTAACCAAGGGTATAGTGTTTTCCCGGGTCGTTATATCCCAGCGAAGCGTGAAATTGTGTTTATAGACGGATTGTGATCAAGTGCTATTGAATGAGAAAGGGTTTTAGAATTATTGAACTAAGGAAATAAAAAGAGAATAGCTTTAAACAAGCTACAAAAATAAATACAGGGAACCAAATTACTTAAAACGTCTAAAATCTAAAAACGTACGTTTAAATTTAAATAAACGTAAACGTACAAAATAAAAAGTGAGATTTAATAAATAAAAGGCCTACCAATATGAAAATTATATTTTTACAATCCTAATAATAAAAGAAAATTATTGGAAAAAGAAAATTATTTATATGACTTATTAATTAATTATTATTAATTAAAAACTATTTTTAACTATTAAATAATTATCTAAAAAGTGAGAAAATAAGAAATAAACCTAGAAAAATGAAATTATGACTTAGATAAATCTAAAATATTATAAAACTTATTTTAAAACTAAAAATATATTTATTACACTTTTTATCTAATTATTATTAATTAATTACTATTTAATTATTATTTAAACTAATTAAAATTCTAATAAATACTAAATGATCAAAGAAAAATCTGAAAATTTTTCTATAAATATTATTAAGTAAATAGAAGCTAAGAAAATTATAAAAATGAAACTTTCTTAATTAAAATTTAAAAAGATAAATTCTATTAAATAGAAGCTATCACTATTTTTCTATTTTTTATTTTCTTAAGGTCTAAAAATATAATTATATTTTTCCTAGATTAAAAATGACAAAATAAAATTATGAAAATTGAAATTATATTTTCCTGATTATTATTTTATTTATTATGATTTAATTACTATTTTAAACTAATTAATAGATTAAAAATATTAAAACTATTAATAAAAATCTGAAACTTTTTCCTAAATTATTTTAAGATGACAGGAAGATAAGAAAAATATAAAATTGAAAAGTGCTTAATTAAAAAGCAGAAAAATAAGCTAAAAAGCTCAAGCTTCTTAAATAGAAGCTATCACTTTCTTAAAAGTGGTTTTTATCTAAAACTTTCTACTACAAACTTATTACACTACTGAAAATAAACAACTTTAATAAAGACAAAAAAATTTAGAACTAAGAAAATAAGCAGTTTGAAGCTTAATGGCTTAACAGCCAAGCTTTTGAACTTGTGATTTTTCTTGATGAGCTAAAAGCTTGAAAATAAGCTAAGAACTTATGGAACAAAGATGAAATGGACTGAGACACTTGTAAATGAGCTAAAGGAACAAGGAAAAGCTAGGCCTATAAGCTAGAAAGCTCAAAATAAGCCAAAGATTATTTTGGTCTGCTGTGGTGTTTGCAGGCACAGGGCAAAATGACCCTTTTGCAGGCCTAGATTAGATGGATCAAATGAGTTCTAAAAATCACAAGAAAATTCCTATATGGAGACAAGCTAGGTGAGCTTATTAATCCAAAATTTCAGCTTTTTAGGGCTTGTGGTGTGTGAATTAAAAATTCTACTAGGGTCTCTAAAAACCACAAGGACTGCTCAGTACATACTGAGCAGGTCTGTTTTGGTTTGTAGCTTTGTGCACAAGTATGCACTGGTTCTAAGACTTATGGTACTCACTAAGTGGACTATTATGAACTAAAAAATGCTAAAGTTATGGTCTAAATAAGCCTGTAGCTTATTAAGGCTTGTATGAGCTCACTGATGTCTGAAATTAACAAAATCAATACAAACTTAGACTTTCTATCACTGAGGCCAACTAGAACTTCAAAACAGCTTGTTATGGCTTATTAAAGCTAGTTCAAAGTTGAGATTATGGTAATTCTACAGTAACAACTGATTTTGCCTATTGGACTGCCTTAAACCAAACACCCCTTTATGGGTTGTGTGTTTTGATTTTGAACTGAATAAGGTTAACTTAAGCTAAGATATTGAACAATTATGATCTTAACAACTTATATCAACTATATTAAGCAGCTTTTAAGTTAAAAATAAGCAGATTAAAAAGCTATACTAAATTTATCTATTTTTGGCTTTTTTTTATGTGTTTTAAGTGAAAATGAAGAGACAAGCTATATAATACTGATTATACTAGTGAAATATGATTGTGAACTACTGATAAGCTAGAAATAATACAGATGAGCTACAAATAAGCTGATATACAGTAACTTAGAATATTAAGCAAAAATCACATAAAAGCTTACAACTGATTTTAGCTTGGGAACAAAGAACCTAGGACCAAGAACACTCCTAGCTTTGACTTTTCTTCATATTTGAAATTTAGAACTAGTATTCTCTAAATAAGCTTACAGAAAGCTATTTTTGAGCTTGCATAAGCTTATAGTAAAGGTAATTGAGCTTTTTGTGAGGATTAATAAGGACTTATGGCTTATTTGTCTTAACAGTTAACATGAAACCTTGGTACAACTGAAATTTAATACAAAGTATATTGAAATTGGAATATTACAACTGAAATAAAAGTGAATTACAACTGATAACTTGGAATTATAAAATTACATTGACTGAAATAAAAATACGATTAAGCTAAAATTACCTACTACTCTAATTTCTATTACATTAAACTATATATACTAATTATTCCTGGGAAACTCAATGTCGACATCACTAATCATCATCCAACCCTTGAATTGCTCTCAATTGATCTCAGCTGTCCACTTGTATTTTGGCGCCAAAAGTATCATAAGCAGGTTTTTTTCAATTAAAGAATTTTGGTGATATGTGGAGGTGGAGGGGAGAGGTTATACAGCTGGTGATGAGGTGGGGGGATGAGGTGTAAAAGTTATGGCGGTTTTGGAGCAGTGATGGTTTGGCGGGGTTGTGTGAGGGAGATAGGTTTGACTGAAGTCAAACCCTGGTTTTTAAATACTGGGTTTAGTAATAAAAAAGAATGGGCCGGGTTAAGTGTTTTGGGAATGGGCTTGGGGTTTAGTTTAGGATGGATTTGGGTTGGTTTATTTTGGGTTTTAGGTTTATAGTTTAAGGGTGGTCCGGTTTGGTTTATAGTTTAAATACAAGGACCATTTTTGTAATTTTGGATATTTGAGGGGGCTGAGTTGTCACATTCCAAAAGTTATCAAAAGTATCAATATTGCCAAGTTTCAATAGTACAAGGATTAAATTTGATAATTTTCCAATTTTTGAAAACCCAGGGACTATTTTTGACATTTTTCAAACTTGGGGGACCAAAGTTGTAATTTTTAAAAACTTGAACCTTAAAGGACTAATCTTGACAACTTATGAATCCCCAAGGACCTTTGATGATATTTCTTACAAAATAAATGCCTAGGGACTAATTTTGACAAGTTTTGAAAGTTGAGGGACTGAAACTGCCAATTTTGTAAACTTTGTTTGTTTTTCAATTGTTTTTAAACATTTTGCATTTGAAACTTATAAAACACACTCCGGGGATATTTTCAGTATTTTGATGCATTTCTGAGTGTTTTTGGATGTTTTGGCAGTTCAGATACGACAAAAATGATGAGTATTTACACACTCATCAATCCCCCACACTAAACTATTACTAGTCCCTAGCAATATTTTTGAAAATTTAATGGATTTTATCTCTTTACCAAAAGCCATCACTTCTGGAGTAGCCAAATGTTTCAGTTCAAGTAAGAACTGTGGTACACTGATAACCATATGATTTTGAGCAAATCACCAGCTGTAAACGGTTTTGATTTGTCTTTACCAGAAGCCGTTTGCTTCTGGACTAGCCAATGTTTTAGTATGTGATACTTTGGTACAATGATAACCAAATGATTTTGAGCAAACCATCAGCTGTAAACGGGTTTGATTTGTCTTTACCAGAAGCCGTTTGCTTCTGGACTAGCCAACTCTTAGATAAAATAATTATTTTCTTTGGTGAGTTGATTACCAATTATGGTATTCCAATGCCTTTACCACAAGCCATAACCTTACGGGCTAGCCAACTCTTCACTTATAAAGATATGGTGAGTCGAATACCATACAATTTTTGGCAAATTGTAAGCCATAAACGGATTTGATATATCTTTACCAAGAGCCGTTTGCTCCTGGATTAGCCAATCCTTATGTGGGTTAGACATGGCGGACTGATAACCATTTATTGCGTTCTAAGTGAGAAAATATTTTAAAATTTTGGCTAAAATGGAGGTGCTAGATGATACATTTGATAAAATTCGCTAGAATTTCCCCCCCACACTTAGAACTGAATATTGCCCTCAATATTCAAAGTACCGGCTGTTAAACCAACACTTAGAACGTGAAATGGAAATACTAATAGCCATTATTTTATATACACACTTTTTTTTTTTTTTTTTTTTTTTGACTATACATATATACAACTTGTGGGCACTCCCCCACACTTGGGTGTTAGAAAAGAGAAAGAAGTCAGAGACATGGGTGAAAACCCATGTTGTGGGCTAATGTTTTTGATCACCGAGTCACTAGCTTGACTCGATCCCCGAATTTATTGGTCCATGGGGAATGTTTGAAGATCCGGGACAACCATTGGTGGTATGTCCTCTCTAAAATAGTGTTTTAACCGATGACCATTCACTTTGAAATTTGGTCCGTCATTTTGAGATAACTCAACGGTACCATATGGATAAACTTTTGTAACAGTGAATGGACCAGACCAACGGGATTTGAGTTTTCCCGAGAAAATCTTCAATCTTGAATTGAAAAGAAGGACTCGATCACCAACGTTAAAAACGCGGTTCTTGATTTTAGAGTCATGAATCTTCTTTGTCTTTTCTTTATAGATCAAAGAGTTCTCGTATGCTTGATCACGCAGTTCATTTAATTCATTCATTTGAACTTTACGGTGATCACCCGCAGTTTGGAGGTCAAAGTTAGCATGTTTCAAGGCCCAGTAGGCTTTGTGCTCTAATTCGATCGGAAGATGACATGCCTTTCCGTACACAAGCTTGTAAGGTGTACACCCGATGGGTGTTTTGTAAGCTGTACGAAAGGCCCATAGTGCATCATCCAATTTATCCGACCAGGATGCACGATTTTCTCCTACAGTCCTTTCTAAGATTCTTTTAATACCCCGATTTGAAACTTCTTTGTGGGTGATATGCAGTAGAAAGACGGTGAGTTACACCATACTTTTGCATGACTTTATCAAATTTGTCATTGCAAAAATGCGTACCACGATCACTGATTATAGCACGTGGAGTTCCAAAACGGGCAAACAGAGCTTTCAGGAATTTTACAACAACTCGGGCATCATTGGTGGGTAAAGCTTTTGCTTCAACCCATTTTGACAAATAGTCAACAGCCACGAGAATGTATTTATTTCCTCGAGATGATGGAAATGGCCCCAGAAAGTAATGTTTAACATCTTTGAAGAATTTATTCTTCTGTTGGGTCGACATCCCTTTCACTATGAAGTTACCCGCATGGTAATTTGCGAAGTCAGCAAACCATGGGGTAGTAGAATCTCCTCGAAAAGTAACCGCATTGAGTGTCTCGAGAGGAAATGTTTCATTTATTTCCTTTTTCTCGAAAACATCTTGGTGTGGGTTCTCTAATCGGGATAGATGATCAGCAGCTAGGTTCTCAGCTCCTTTTTTATCACGTATAATGATATCAAATTCTTGCAGGAGGAGAACCCAACGGAGCAATCTCGGCTTTGCATCTTGTTTTGCAAAGAGATATTTGAGAGCCGAGTGATCCGTATACACTACACATTTTTTCAAGATCAAATATGGCCGAAACTTCTCAAAGGCATACACCACAGCCAATAATTCTTTTTCTGTAGTGGTGTAATGAGTTTGAGCTTCAGTCATTGTTTTACTTGCGTAGTGAATAGGCTGAAAGTGTTTGGCTTTTCGTTGCCCCGAGACTGCACCGATAGCAAAATCACTTGCATCACACATGAGCTCAAAGGGAAAATCCCAGTCGGGGGCAACTAGAATGGGTGCCTCAGTAAGCTTTTTCTTTAATGTTTCAAAAGCTTTAATGCACTCGAGTGAGAAGATAAAAGGAGCATCCTTTTCAAAGAGATGAGTCATAGGCCGGGCTATTTTAGAAAAATCTTGTATGAATCTACGATAGAAACCGGCATGACCCAGAAAACTCCTAATACCTTTGACGGTAGCGGGATGAGGTAATTTAGCAATGACATCAACTTTAGCTCTGTCAACCTCAATCCCGTTCTTTGATATCTTATAGCCGAGGACAATGCCCTCTTTGACCATAAAATGACTTTTCTCCCAATTTAGACAAAGATTGGTGTCTTTACACCGTTTCAACATGTTTTCTAAATTGGAGAGACATGCTTGGAACGAATCCCCAATGACCGAGAAGTCATCCATAAAGACCTCCATTGTTTTACCGATCATGTCGGTAAATATAGCCATCATACACCTCTGGAACGTGCCTGGAGCATTACATAAGCCGAAAGGCATACGTTTATAAGCAAAGGTTCCATAAGGGCATGTGAAGGTAGTCTTTTCTTGATCTTGTGGATCAATGGGAATTTGAAAGTAACCCGAGAAACCATCAAGGAAACAATAGTACTCGTTCCCTGCTAATCTCTCAAGCATCTGATCCATAAAAGGTAGAGGAAAATGGTCTTTACGGGTGGCATCATTTAACTTACAATAGTCAATGTAAACACGCCACCCCGTAACCAATCGAGTTGGAATCAACTCATTTTCATCATTTGTGACAACAGTTATGCCACCTTTTTTTGGAACACAGTGAATGGGACTAACCCAAGGACTATCAGAGATAGGATAAATCAATCCTGCATCAAGAAGTTTGAGAACCTCTTGTTTGATAACATCGTGGATTTTAGGATTCACCCTTCTTTGATGTTGGACTGCTGGTTTAAAGTCATCCTCCATTAAAATCTTGTGAGTACAAAATTCAGGGTCGATACCCTTTATGTCGGAGAGTTTCCAAGCAATGGCTTGCTTGTGTGACTTTAAGACCTTTATTAGAGCAGTCTTTTCCTCATCACTTAAATCTTTAGCAATAATGACGGGTAATTTATCATCACCCTCCAAAAATGCGTACTCAAGATGAGGCGGTAAGTCTTTGAGTTCGACCTCAGGAAATTCATCGGTTTTCTCAACTGATTTGATTTCCTCATTATGAAGTTCAACGGGAGGGAGAGGAGGAGAATTGTCCTGATTCAACAATTTCTCAAGAAGAAGAATATCTCCCTCCAGATCAATCTCAGCGTTATCAATCCCCTCTAGGAATGAATCACACTTGAGAAAATCATCGTTCTCTTCCAAAATGAAATCACTTCTCTCAAACGGAGTGAGAGAAGGGGAAGAGTTGGAAATGATAGGTAAAGAAGATGTGGTGGGATTCCCACTCACAGAATTATGAGAATAACCAAGAAACTCTTAAGAGTACTCCTCTGAAACAATATCAATGACATCGATTCGGTTAACCGATTCAGAATCATAATTTGAGGAGTACCTCGAAGTTTGATCGAGGTTAAAGGTAACAGCTTCATTACCCACGCGTAATGTGATTTCATGCTCAAATACATCTATGAGAGCACGGCCCGTTCTTAGGAATCCTCTTCCAAGAATGAGAGGAACCCTAGGATCAGCATCGAAATCAACAACCACAAAGTCAGCTGGAAAATGGAACTTTCCTACTTTCACAAATACGTCCTCAGCAATGCCAAGTGGACGAGATATTGAACGATCTGCAAGCTCAAGAGTCATGCAAGTAGGAGTAAGTTCAGGAAGAGAAAGTTTCTTCCATACTGATTTAGGCATCAGGTTGATGCTTGCACCAAGATCGGCCAAGGCATAGCATTCAACCATTCCTGGAAAGACACAAGGTAGTAGAAATCTTCCAGGATCTCCAAGCTTCTCGGGAAGCTTTTTCAAGATAACTGCTGAGCAGTTCTCATTTAATGGAGTCTTTGCCATTTCAAACAGTTTTTCCTTGTTGCTTAACAAGTGTTTGATTGTGGATGCAAACTTGGGCATCAGAATGATAGCATCCGCAAAGCTTATGTCAAAGTGTAATTCTTGAAAAATTTGGAAGAATTTATCCATTTGTTGACTAGCTTTTTCGCGGAGCTTTTGCTCATTTAAACGTGATGGGTAAGGAATAGAAGGTTTGGATTTAGAGTTTCCAACCGGGGTTTTAGGATGTTCAAAGACAACTTGAGGTTTAGTCTTGGGTTTCGGAACAACTTGAGGTTGGACGTTGTTGGTACCTCCGTTATTAGTAGGAAGTACCTGGTCCTTAGTAACCTCAGGCTCACTTTCCACTACCTTGGGGGAAGAAGAAGAAGTGGTAGTGGAGATAGTGGGTCCCTCATATGAAACACCACTTCGGGTTGTGATCGCCTTAACATCGCCCTTCGGGTTAGCGATCGTGTTGCTCGGAAGTTTTCCTGAGCCCGAAGGTTGATCATTTAAAGATTTTTTAATCTCAGAGATCTGGCTGACCAACAACCTGTTTGTGTCCTCTTGAGCTTTCATAAATTGCCTCAATAACTCATCAGATGATGGTTGTGGGCCTGGAATGGCTTGATGTTGATTAGGGAAATTTTGCATTCGGTTATTTTGATTATAACCTTGATGTTGAAAATTCCCTTGATTTGGATTACCATTCCCCTGAAAATGATTTCCCTGGTTGGAATTGTTTCAGTTAAAGTTTCCTGGGTGTTGGAAACCTTGATTTTGTCCCGAATTGAAATTCCCTTGGTTTTGATAACCTTGGTTCATTCGAGGTTGATTTTGGTTCCGGTTTTGCAAATTCTGGTTCTGATTAAAACCGGGTGGTCTTTGGTAGGTGTTAGCTCGGTAACTTGGTTCAATTTAAGGACGGTATTGATTACCTCCCTGATTTGAAGTACCGGCTATAGCATTAGCTTCAAAAGGACTACCATCGGTGGCAGTACAGTCGTAGTATGCGTGAGGGCCACCACAAGTAACACAGACTTCCACTTTCTTCACTTCAGCATGTGAAGGATTTTGTGTGAAAGTGACTTTCTTTTGGTTTGAGAGAACCAAAGCTTGAATAGCGTATGTGAGTTTTTCAATCTTAGCATCGGTGCTAGAAGTACTCACGGGAGATGAAGTAGAAGGACCAGCACTAGCCTGAGAATGATATGGCTTTGTTCGTGCAGTACGGACCTTAGACTTATTTTCAATAATCGCTAAACCTTCTTTGATGGTTTTGCTCAAAAAGTTACCTCCAGAGGAGGCATTGAGAGAATCTTGGTCAGATTGGCTCACACCATTATAGAAAGTGTCGATTTGCATCAACTCGGTGAAACCATGATGAGGACATTTACGAAGCAATTCTTTGAAACGATCCCACGCGTCACTAAACGATTCATCAAATCTTTGTGTGAATTTGATGATTTCATTTTTAAGACTTTTCGTTCTAGACGGTGGAAAGAATTCGTTTACAAACTTTGTAACTAAGTCCTCCCATGTCTCAATTGAACGAGGGGGTTGTTTTTCAAGCCATATCCGGGCTTGTCCCTCGAGAGAAAATGGGAATAGAAGAAGTTTGATTGAGTTAGAAGGGATGTTCTTGTATTTGATGGTAGATGTAATCTTGTTAAACCATCGAATGTGAGCATGAGGATCATCCCTCTCAAAACCGTAAAATTGGCTTGAGGTTACAAGATTCAGTAACCCGGTTTTGAGCTCAAAACTTTCAGCTACAATAGCTGGAACAACAATGGCATCTCCATAACCTTCGATGGGTGCTTGGAGAAGCTCATTCATCGGTAAATCTGCCATAATGACAGTGTCAATACGTACCTCAGATACGACTGATGGGGCAGAACGTCTATGACGTCTTCGAGGTATGTTTCCAAGCTCACGGAGAGGGCTTGATGACCTAGAAGAACGAGTGCGCATGCACTAAGACGAGTCTAAGAATCCTTTATAGTGGAGGAAAATCAGAAAAAGGGTAAGAAGATTCTTTTTGGATTTTATTTGTTTTTGAAAAGTGAAGATGAAAACAAAAATTTTTCAATTAAAATCAAGATCGAGAAAAAACACAAGTGAACTTAAACCAATAATCAACAGGCGTACGGTAGCTCTCTAAAAGATAAACGCACAGAGTGGCGGAGAAGCAAAGGTGGGCAATTAATGCTCCTTAAAAACCCGCTTCTTTCAGTCCGACAATTTAATGTCAGACTATCCTTAAACCTCCGTTATAGTTTGTTTATCAATCAAAGGTGAGCCGATATTCGCAAGTGATACAAAGGCAAGTTTTAAATCTTTGGTTTGGGAACTTATTATGGTCGTACCCCCAGTTAGGTAGTACTCTGTCTTGGTTCTCGATGGTAAATTTTATTATTGTTATTTATTAAACAGAAATTCTTATTTGTATTTTTATCTTTTTTATATATATATATATAGAAACAAAAGAAAATATTTTTTGTGTTTTATATGTTTATGGGGAATTGAAATACGATATTTTTGGTACTTGATCCGTTAAATGAATTAACTTCACAAGCGTTTTGCTTTATATATGATGAATATACAAGAGAGAGAAGATATACACAGATTGGGTTTCAAAAACACGATACTGCAAAACGTTTAAAACACGCTACACACCTCCCCGGCAGCGGCGCCAAAATTTGATCGGCCTCAAACAGTCAACTTAAATCAACCACGGATGTGGTCAAATAAAGTCAAACCAATTGAAGACAACTAACCAAGGGTATAGTGTTTTCCCGGGTCGTTATATCCCAGCGAAGCGTGAAATTGTGTTTATAGACGGATTGTGATCAAGTGCTATTGAATGGGAAAGGGTTTTGGAATTATTGAACTAAGGAAATAAAAAGAGAATAGCTTTAAACAAGCTACAGAAATAAATACAGGGAACCAAATTACTTAAAACGTCTAAAATCTAAAAACGTACGTTTAAATTTAAATAAACGTAAACGTACAAAATAAAAAGTGAGATTTAATAAATAAAAGGCCTACGAATATGAAAATTATATTTTTACAATCCTAATAATAAAATAAAATTATTGGAAAAAGAAAATTATTTATATGACTTATTAATTAATTATTATTAATTAAAAACTATTTTTAACTATTAAATAATTATCTAAAAAGTGAGAAAATAAGAAATAAACCTAGAAAAATGAAATTATGACTTAGATAAATCTAAAATATTATAAAACTTATTTTAAAACTGAAAATATATTTATTACACTTTTTATCTAATTATTATTAATTAATTACTATTTAATTATTAATTAAACTAATTAAAATTCTAATAAATACTAAATGATCAAAGAAAAATCTAAAAATTTTTCTATAAATATTATTAAGTAAATAGAAGCTAATAAAATTATAAAAATGAAACTTTCTTAATTAAAATTTAAAAAGATAAATTCTATTAAATAGAAGCTATCACTATTTTTCTATTTTTTATTTTCTTAAGGTCTAAAAATATAATTATATTTTTCCTAGATTAAAAATGAAAAAATAAAATTATGAAAATTGAAATTATATTTTTCTGATTATTATTTTATTTATTATGATTTAATTACTATTTTAAACTAATTAATAGATTAAAAATATTAAAACTATTAATAAAAATCTGAAACTTTTTCCTAAATTATTTTAAGGTGACAGGAAGATAAGAAAAATATAAAATTGAAAAGTGCTTAATTAAAAAGCAGAAAAATAAGCTAAAAAGCTCAAGCTTCTTAAATAGAAGCTATCACTTTCTTAAAAGTGGTTTTTATCTAAAACTTTCTACTACAAACTTATTACACTACTGAAAATAAACAACTTTAATGAAGACAAAAAAATTTAGAACTAAGAAAATAAGCAGTTTGAAGCTTAATGGCTTAACAGCCAAGCTTTTGAACTTGTGATTTTTCTTGATGAGCTAAAAGCTAGAAAATAAGCTAAGAACTTATGGAACAAAGATGAAATGGACTGAGACACTTGTAAATGAGCTAAAGGAACAAGGAAAAGCTAGGCCTATAAGCTAGAAAGCTCAAAATAAGCCAAAGCTTATTTTGGTCTGCTGTGGTGTTTGCAGGCACAGGGCAAAATGGCCCTTTTGCAGGCCTAGATTAGATGGATCAAAGGAGTTCTAAAAATCACAAGAAAATTCCTATATGGAGACAAGCTAGGTGAGCTTATTAATCCAAAATTTCAGCTTTTTAGGGCTTGTGGTGTGTGAATTAAAAATTCTACTAGGGTCTCTAAAAACCACAAGGACTGCTCAGTACATACTGAGCAGGTCTGTTTTGGTTTGTAGCTTTGTGCACAAGTATGCACTGGTTCTAAGACTTATGGTACTCACTAAGTGGACTATTATGAACTAAAAAATGCTAAAGTTATGGTCTAAATAAGCCTGTAGCTTATTAAGGCTTGTATGAGCTCACTGATGTCTGAAATTAACAAAATCAATACAAACTTAGACTTTCTATCACTGAGGCCAACTAGAACTTCAAAACAGCTTGTTATGGCTTATTAAAGCTAGTTCAAAGTTGAGATTATGGTAATTCTACAGCAACAACTGATTTTGCCTATTGGACTGCCTTAAACCAAACACCCCTTTATGGGTTGTGTGTTTTGATTTTGAACTGAATAAGGTTAACTTAAGCTAAGATATTGAACTTTTATGATCTTAACAACTTATATCAACTATATTAAGCAGATTTTAAGTTAAAAATAAGCAGATTAAAAAGCTATACTAAATTTATCTATTTTTGGCTTTTTTATGTGTTTTAAGTGAAAATGAAGAGACAAGCTATATAATACTGATTATACTAGTGAAATATGATTGTGAACTACTGATAAGCTAGAAATAATACATACGAGCTACAAATAAGCTGATATACAGTAACTTAGAATATTAAGCAAAAATCACATAAAAGCTTACAACTGATTTTAGCTTGGGAACAAAGAACCAAGGACCAAGAACCAATCCTAGCTTGTTCACACAAGCTAGAAAACCAAATTCACCCTCTTGAACAGCTTATTCCACTAGAAGAGCTTATTGTGAGCTTATGTTGACCATCTTTGACTTTTCTTCATATTTGAAATTTAGAACTAGTATTCTCTAAATAAGCTTACAGAAAGCTATTTTGAGCTTGCATAAGCTTATAGTAAAGGTAATTGAGCTTTTTGTGAGGATTAATAAGGACTTATGGCTTATTTGTCTTAACAGTTAACATGAAACCTTGGTACAACTGAAATTTAATACAAAGTATATTGAAATTGGAATATTACAACTGAAATAAAAGTGAATTACAACTGATAACTTGGAATTATAAAATTACATTGACTGAAATAAAAATACGATTAAGCTAAAATTACCTACTACTCTAATTTCTATTACATTAAACTATATATACTAATTATTCCTGGGAAACTCAATGTCGACATCACTAATCATCATCCAACCCTTGAATTGCTCTCAATTGATCTCAGCTGTCCACTTGTATTTTGGCGCCAAAAGTATCATAAGCAGGTTTTTTTCAATTAAAGAATTTTGGTGATATGTGGAGGTGGAGGGGAGAGGTTATACAGCTGGTGATGAGGTGGGGGGATGAGGTGTAAAAGTTATGGCGGTTTTGGAGCAGTGATGGTTTGGCGGGGTTGTGTGAGGGAGATGGGTTTGACTGAAGTCAAACCCTGGTTTTTAAATACTGGGTTTAGTAATAAAAAAGAATGGGCCGGGTTAAGTGTTTTGGGAATGGGCTTGGGGTTTAGTTTAGGATGGATTTGGGTTGGTTTATTTTGGGTTTTAGGTTTATAGTTTAAGGGTGGTCCGGTTTGGTTTATAGTTTAAATACAAGGACCATTTTTGTAATTTTGGATATTTGAGGGGGCTGAGTTGTCACATTCCAAAAGTTATCAAAAGTATCAATATTGCCAAGTTTCAATAGTACAAGGATTAAATTTGATAATTTTCCAATTTTTGAAAACCCCGGGACTATTTTTGACATTTTTTCAAACTTGGGGGACCAAAGTTGTAATTTTTAAAAACTTGAACCTTAAAGGACTAATCTTGACAACTTATGAATTCCCAAGGACCTTTGATGATATTTCTTACAAAATAAATGCCTAGGGACTAATTTTGACAAGTTTTGAAAGTTGAGGGACTGAAACTGCCAATTTTGTAAACTTTGTTTGTTTTTCAATTGTTTTTAAACATTTTGCATTTGAAACTTATAAAACACACTCCTAGGATATTTTTAGTATTTTGATGCATTTCTGAGAGTTTTTGGATGTTTTGGCAGTTCAGATACGACAAAAATGATGAGTATTTACACACTCATCACGCCGCATCTTGCTTATTACATACGGCGCATCACTATCAAGATTTCACAAGATACGATCCTAGACAGCAAGGACATGCGCCGCATCTGAGAATGGAGTTACGCCGCATCTTCTGGCGGTGTACGAATATTCCTGAATATATTAATCTTGGACCCCACGCGAAGTTAAGTCAATGCGCCACATCTACTTATTAGATGCGCCGCATCTTGCCCTCAGACAGAAACTATAAATACCCCAAGACCAGACGAATTTCAGGAGTTCGACAGTTTACAAGACCGAAGCACAGAAACCCTAAGGCCGAACTCAGACGATTAGGCAGCACAAGACACACCCGAACGAAGATACAAGAGCTGTAAGAAGGTCCTGCATGTATTTAATTCATTATGTAGTTTTGTTTTATTACGTTAGTAAACTTTAATTCATCAGGATTGGTGGTTTGTGTAATGTGAGGAGAAAGATTGCACTCCCTTAAAACTGCTTTCCCATCAATTAAAGTTTATATGTTGATGTCTTTGGTTACTACTTATTAGTGCATTGATAACCTCTGTGTTTATTAGTGGCCTGCGCATTTGACTACGGAAGAGAATGTGGCTCCCACGGTTGTTACTAAATTGATCACTTAGGAATAACTTTTAGACATAAGTAATCATTAAGGGATTTCTCGCCGGTAAGATTAGGGCCAACGAGAAAGGGTTAATTACATACACTTCATATAAAACTATCAATAAAACAAGTGACAATCTACTTAATCATCAGGACAGGTCTTCTTATTGTCTCGAGTATTTATCTGTGTACGTGCGTGCCTATCGCTGATTCGTGCTCATTAGTTTAGTTTATTATTTAATTGCAACCAAAACGTGCCAGTCTCTCAGGCTGAACCCTCTTGCGTTAGATTAGGTTGTGTAATTAACTTAGAATATTAAAATACTGATTAGAATGACTAGATAATACGTTCCACTCTTAGTGATCGACACTCTACTTACCATTATATTCATACTGACCGGGTACACTGCTCGTTAAGTGTGTGTGTTATTGATAAGTCGGCTAAATATAAATTTAAAACTTGAGTAGGCATTAATACTGCTAAACCGCAATGACACATCGCACGCATCAGGATGGTTGGGAAAGTAATTTACCACACTTAGGATTTTAATTTATCTGTTCTGTTTATTTTTCATTTTACACCAATCTGTATCCCAAATATTATCCATACCCTACATCATTCTTTATCCAAACCTTTGATTTATTGAGATTAGGGATTTGAGCAATCTTAAGTATCGTAGTCGTGGATTCGGCTATGTATTTATGATTTTGTCGCCCTTTTTGATATAATATTATTGGTAAAGATTACTTGGTCCTATCTTTAGCCTATTCGAGTTAAGGATTTGAGCAATTGCAAGTATCGTGGTCGTGGATTCGATCATGTATTTGTGATTTTGTCGCCTTTTCTGGAATATGAGATCGATAGAGATTAAGAAGAATGATTAACCCTTAACCAACAAACCCTTTTTACCGCTTTAGACTTGTTATTCCTTGGCTTTAGTGGGGGAGATGCGTATACTTGCCAAGCTTATGATAGAATATTCGTCACGACTGGACAGTTAAACGATTAGATTTGCTTTTATCAAAATATTTTATTTTATTTCTAATTCGTTAAGTGTTTGGTTGTGCAATTATGACAAAACGAATACATGCTTAAATATAAAAATAAATCCTAATATCTTTTAGGATACATTTTCATAAGATTAATTCTAAGGTTTACTTGGGAACAAGTAAAGTTCAAGTGGAGGATATTTGATGAACTCAAATAAGTACATTTTATTACCATCATTTATCCTATTTATTTGACTTGTTTTATTATATTATATATGAGAATTGATACGTTAATGTTTACTTTTGTAATTCTCAGGTAAAAACAAGTATTATGTGAAACTTGGCGATTTTGGACTAATTATGGAGCAAAACAAGCAAGATGTTAAGAGTCTACTGAAATGTACCAAATCAAGATCATTCTGCTCCAGATACGCCGCAACATATTTCTTACATACGTCGTATCACTATCAAGATTTCACAAGTTACAATCCAAGACAGCAAAGGACATGCGCCGCATAGAGAAATGGAGTTACGCCGCATCTTAAGGCGGTGTACGAATATTCCTGAATATATTAATCTTGGACCCCACGCGAAGTTAAGTCAATGCGCCGCATCTACTTATCCTATGCGCCGCATCTAACCCTCAGACAGAAACTATAAATACCCCAAGGTCAGACGAATTAGAGGTTGGACAGTGCAAGAACCAGAGACGAATTCAGACGTATTAGCAGCACAAGACACACCCTGAACGAATATATAAGAGCTGTAAGAAGGTCCTGCATGTATTCAATTCATTAAGTAGTTTTGTTTTATTGTATTAGTACACTTTAATTCATCAGGATTGATGGGCCGATGTCATGTGACTACGGAAAATCATGCGCACCCCTTAAAATTGCTTTCCCATTAATTAAAGTTTATATGTTGATGTCTTTGGTGACTTTTATTAGTGCATTGATAACCTCTGTGTCTAGCTGAGCATTGCTTGGGTCGCCATGCCCCTTCCTCGCCTATTTATTCTATCGTTTCTAGGATAGTGGGATAGACATAAGTAATCATTAAGGGTTTACTCGCCGATAAGATTAGAGCCAACGAGAAAGGGTTAATTATATACACTTCATATAAAACTAGCAATAAAACAAGTGACAAGCTACTTAATTATCAAGACAGGCCTTCTTATTGTCTCAAGTATCTATCTGTGTACGTGTGTGCTAATCGCTAATTCGTGCTCATTAGTTTAGTTTTCTATTTAATCATAACCAAACCGTGCCAGTCTCTCAGGCTGAACCCCCCTTGCGTTAGATTAGGTTGTACAGCTAACTTAAGATATTAAAATACTGATTAGAATAACTAGATAATACGTTCCACTCTTAGTGATCGACACTCTACTTACCATTATATTCATACTGACCGGGTACACTGCTCGTTAAGTGTGTGTGTTATTGATAAGTCGGCTAAATATAAATTTAAAACTTGAGTAGGCATTAATACTGCTAAACCGCAACGACACACGCGCGCACCAATATGTCACTATAACGTAATACTTCTACCCTTATCGGGTTGGGGTGTTACAGTTTTCCTCCTTTTCACTTATATATTAATTATATATTTATTTCTTCTTTTAGAGCAGATGCAATGGTTAACGCAGGGGTGCGTTAAGGTTTAACGCAGCTGCGTTACCATTGCAAGTCAGCTGCATTAACGCAACGTTAAAGGGTTGCGTTAACCCTTAAACGCTGCGTTAAGGGCTGTATGTGTAAAAAAAAAAAAAAAAAAAATAAATAAAAACTCTCTTCACCCCCCTATTACAGCCATTATATCCGTTGAATTCAAAAAAAAAAAAAAAATTAAAACACCCCCTTCCATTATAACCCTTTGAATCAAACGGCTATATCCAATATATATATATATATATATATATATATATATATATATATATATATATATATATATATATATCCAATATATATAAATTCGAAACTAATTTCATTCCCCCTATAAATACCCAATTAACACAACATTTTTTTCACACTTCCACAAATCAATCTAATACATCATATACTTCTGTAGGATCGTGCACCTTGATAGATCTTATGAGCTTGTTGGAACTCGTAGAAAACTTATGTAAACACAAGTAAACTACTTTGAGAATCTCTGAACAATAAAATTGTATTCAGGCGGAAACCAAACACAAGAGTTAAAGAAGAATAACTATAATACTTTGATCCTCTATGGATCGTTTATTTCACTAATGATAATGTTTTTCAAGTCGTACATAAACCCTAGCTGCATGTTTCTTTTATAGACTAAGAAACCCTAATACAACTCATAACAAACCGTGTAAAGAGATATACACAAATCTCTTCCTAGAATAAATCTAACAAACATACTAAAAATACGCTATGACCAGCAGCAATGAACACTGCCAGCAGAAACGAATCAAAGCTACCAGCAGGAACCATGACCAGCAGCAACTAATACTACCAGCAGGAACCGCTTTATACTAACAGCAGCAATGAACTATTATATAAATTATAAAATTCCTAACAATCCTCCCCTAAACTGGAATTTGACTAAGTTAATTTCCAGTTTCTTGATAGATCTTTGATGTCCAGAGGTAGAGAATTGAACTCGATTTGCAGCAGCAACAATAAGGTAACCCGCAGCAACCAAACGAAAACCAACAGCAACAAGTAACCGTTAGCTTTAAGTCCAAGTATCCAGCAGCAACAGAAAGAAACCAGCAGCAGCAACTATAACTATTTGTACATCAAAACTTTTAAGTTTCATACTATTCTCATCACATCCAGGTGTGTTAACTCCTATGAGAGGTGAATCATTGAAAATTAATGAATTTGATGTCTCTTTACCAATAGCCATCACTACTGGAGTAGCCAATGTTTAGGTGTGTAAGACCATGGTACATTGATAACCATATGATTTTTAGTAAATCATCAACTGTAAACGGATTTGAGTTGTCTTTACCTGTAGCCGTTTGCTCAGGACTAGCCTGTTGATGCAAATAATGTTCTAAAGACGTTATTCATATCTTTCGATTACTTCACGTTTGGAGGATGACAAAATGTGAAATCACGATACGTTAAAATTAACGTAAACAAGTCTTTAATCGGAAGATCACGTTTCTACGTAAATCACTCTTGAACAAAGTTACAACTTGAACTAGTGATCAAAGAAGTGAATTTATGTTTTGAAAATTCACATTTTAAATGGGACAAAACATTTTTTCAAAAATACACATGACAAATTATTTTTGAAATATTAAGAAATGTTTTAATGGAAAAATAAGTTTGAAAATCACAACAGCTATTTTCCCCCCCAAAATCAGCTCCAACCTTCCCCAAATAAGTTTTCACCAGAAAAGACAAAATTTGGAGCGTCCTAGTCTACCACGGCTCCACGGTACCGTTAAATTTAACGGAGCCGTGGGTTATTTAAAGGAGCCGTCCGTACCATTTTTTCTGTAACGTTCATATTTTCTTTGCCTATAAATACCAACCCCTTTCACAGTTTTAGGCACCCTTCACACACAGAAAAATCCCCTAGCTTAGTTCTCTCAAACCTTTCACTTCTTTAGGTTAGTTTTCTTTTTTTCAAGAGTGATCCAATCATCCTTCAAGTGATCCTCTTCATACCTCTTCATTAGCAAGAGAAGAACACAAGTATCCAAGTAGATACAAGGTGTTGTCATCCCTCTTCATTAGCAAGAGAAGAACACAAGTATCCAAGTAGATACAAGGTGTTGTCATTCCTCTTCATTAGCAAGAGAAGAACTCAAGTATTCAAGAAGATACAAGAGTTATAGTTGTTAGGTTTTTGTAACACTTGTTACAACCTTGTTGTATCTTTGCATACATCAAGCTTTCTTATCTTTTGTAAGTGAGAGTGAAGATCAAGTGTGATCTATAGAGATAGTGAACATCTCTTATAGCCATTGGGCTTGTGTGATTGATCAAGAAGATCAAGGGTCGATAGATTAGTGTTAGTGGAGTAGAGTGAAGTGAGTGTTGATCATTGTGATCGTGTTGAGATCTTGGTGATCTCTTGAAGCCACTGGGCTTGAGTGTTTGGTCACGTGGACCTTGGTAGATTGGTGTTAGCTAAGATTAGCACTCGACATCTAGCTTAGTGTCGGTAATAGGATAAGCGACGTGTACGGTTTTCTCCGCCTGAAGGGAGGTTTTTGATATAGTGTTTGAAACTCTCGAGTGTGGTACTCGGGGAGTGGAGTAGGGCGAAGAAGAGCTTCGTAGCCGAACCACTATAAATCCTCTGTCTCGGTTTGATCTTTCCAACTCTACTCTTTACTTTCATTAGTTTATATTTGTTTGTTTAGTGTGTAGTTCATTTTGGTGTTGATTGATTACACATAAAGTTCGAATCAAAGTTTCCAATAGCCAACTTTTAAAACAAGATTTTTAAAAGGACTTTAAACCGGTAAACTATTCAACCCCCCTTCTAGTTTCCCACAATTGGTATCAGAAGCCACGTCAGTCAAGTTTTTAAAGTATATTGTATTTTAAAGCTTGAATCGATCAATGGATTCCGACAAATATCTAGAAGGGCAATCTATGCAAAGACCACCACTTTTCTAAACCGATTGTTTTATATATTGAAAAACAAGATTCGAAACGTATGTGAAATCAAAAGACATTGATCTTTGGCATGTTATTACCGAGGGTGACTTTAAACCTATTCAAATGAATCCGGAAACTAAAAAGGATGAAATAGTTTCTTATGATAAACAAAGTGATGAACTTAAAAGGAAATTAGCCAAAAATAATGAGGCTAAAATGATGATCTATAATGCTTTGCCTAAAAAGGAATTCGAAAGAATTTTTATGTGTAATACGGCAAAAAAAATTTGGAAAACTTTGTTAGTCACTCACCAAGGTAATAACCAAGTCAAAGAGAACAAGATAGATCTTCTTGTTCAACAATATGAACAATTCTCCATTTCGGAGGATGAGTCAATAGATAATGCTTTTGCTAGATTTAATACTATTATCACTAGTCTTAAAGCTCTTGATGAAGGTTATTCTTGTAAGAACTATGTCAGGAAGTTTCTTAGAGCTCTACATCCTAAATGGAGAGCAAAGGTCACCGCCATAGAAGAGTCAAAGGACTTGGCGGCATTGTCACTCGATGAACTAATAGGAAATTTGAAAGTTCACGAGATGATCACCAAGAAGGACTCCGACATTGTCAAAAGCAAAAGTGAGAGAGTTTGATCTCTAGCATTAAAAGCCAAGAAGGAGTCCAGTGATGAGGAATGTTCAAGTTTCGGTAGTGAAGATGAAGAGTACGCACTAGCCGTTAGGAACTTTAGAAAGTTCTTTAGGAGGAAAGGTAGATTTCCTAGACAACCTCGCGATGAGAAGAGGTCATCCCAAAGAAATCATGATGAAAGAAAAGGGACAAGTGATAGGAAATGCTATAGATGCAGAGATCCTAATCACTTCATAGGTGAATGTCCTAAGCCACCAAAATCCAACAACCAAAGAGCCTTTGTAGGAGGTTCTTGGAGTGATAGCGGTGAAAAAGAAGAGAAGAAGCCTAATGATGAAAAGTGCCTAATGGCTCAGGCTTCTAACGAGGTACATTCCGACTCTTCTTATTATAGTGATAATAATTCGTCAATAGATGATAGTGAATTGCATGACAAATACAACAAACTATGCATAGTTAGTACTAAGATCTTAGGTAGAAACACAAAACTTAAGTTAAAACTACAAGAACTAGAACTACAAGTCCTAGAACTAAAAGATCAAGTCAAAAGACTTGAGAAAAACAAGGAAGTAGACTTAGGATGCGGGTCATGTATAAGTCTTCAAGTAGAAAATGAAAAACTTAAAGAAAATGCTTTAAGAATCATTAAGTTTGAAGAAGGAACTAAAACACTTAATGATATACTTGAAAACATTAGATATAGTGAACATGACAGTGCGGGTTTAGGTTTTGATCCAAATCAGGCTTCTACAAGTGGTACCAAACAAGTTAAATTTGTAATGCCTGAAACGTCTAAGTCTGAAGGGGACGACACCACTAAAGGTACAGACGGCACCACTAAATTTAGTGGTACCGTGGTACCGTCTGGTGCTGAAGACGAAACTGGGTCAATTTTAAAAAATATTCTAAGTCCTAAACCGAGTCACATAGTTAAAAATAGTTCTAGTGTGTCTACTCCAAGTAAAGGGGAGGTCAAAAGCTCTTACAAACCATTGTCATCTCCCAAACATGGATTTGTAAAGCGTGACACTAGGTCGACTACTCCTCCGCCTAGAAAGGTGAACTCTCCCAAACCTCGGTCTAGAACTCCTCTACCGAGAGGTAACTTTAGAAGACAAAATCATCCAAGTAACTTTCCCGTAACTTGGAATGATCGTCCACCAAAAGGTTACTTACCATGGGAAATGTGTCATCCATTCTCACATCCTAAACTAACGCAACAAATGCGTAGGATGTTTGACTCTAACAACTTTGGACCCATGAGATATTGGGGACCAGATGTTTGAACTTTTTTTTGCTAGGAAAACATGAGTGTAAATAAATTTTGGAGTCTAACAAAAGGAGTATGATGTGTTATCAAACAAGTCTGATGACGCACAAGTCAAGTCGTGTCTTATATGCTCAACATTCAACAAAGGTAGTCTTATCCTCTAGCTTTAAAAGCAACACCTCAGGCACAGGTACGCTTTCTTAAAACACCCTTTGTTAGTAGTAATGTTTGGCATGAAATAGTGTAGTTAGAATCTAACATGGTAGGCACTATAACATAGAAACTATATTCACATCTCATCATGTCAAACTCAACTTGTCCAGAAATGTTTGATGATCGCTTGAAGATCATGCGTGACAAGTTTGAATTAAGCATTGATGAGTGAATCAAGTTTCCTTCCTTGCACATAAGTAATCTTGCCTAAATTAAGTATCCCTTTAAACTTATGTATACTATATGTATGAGATACATAGTTTAAGTAATAGTCTTTATTGACACTGACGCCCATATCCGCAAAAACGAAACTCACAAGAGACGAAGAAGGTGAGTGCGCGGATATAACTAGGTTAGGGGCATAATAGGTAAAGTAGTTTACCTAACGGCAAGTAGGTCCATTATCATGAATAGTGTTGGCTTTGTGCCCACTTGTAAGAAGTGTCCCAAAACCTCTTACATCAAAGTGTTTAATGTATCATACCATACATTAAAGATACTACACACTTAAGATTACAATATCTTGAGGAGATTGATGTAGAAAATGTTTCTATACCAACTCTGATAATGTGAGAGTTAATGTGGATTGAAACATAAAGAGTAATGTTTGTACCCTCATAGGTTGATTAACAAACATCTTGGTTCCCCAAGAATCAAACTACTCTTATTGTCTCCACGACCGAAGCCGAGTACGTAAGCGCCGGAAAGGCATGACAACAAACACTATAGATGAGACAACCCGCTATGAAGAGTAGCAGTCGAGATGCCATTAGACTTGACCGGGAACCCTGTAGTTTGCTCATGAACGAAGCTCGTCGAAGTACATCATCTCCTCCGTCTCTTGAATGACAACATTGTCAATTCACCAACCAATACGTTCTCGTCACCCCACTCATGACTATTTAGATAATTCTTTCAAATTATTAAAGTCATCGTCCACCTCTCTCCTCATGACCTCTTAATAATTCACTTGAAATATTAACGTCATTTCTCACGTCTTGTTTCATGACTCATTTGTCATTTCACTCACATCGCCTCATGACTCTTAAGTCATTCCTCTCATCCCGCTTATGACTATTTCGATATTTCAATGAAAATATTAAAGTCATCTCTCGCGTCATATCTTATGTACGTTTTATCCCTTCTATGACTCCTCAAATATTTCACGGAAAATATTGAAGTCATTCTCCATGAATCACCCATGACTTCTTAAGTCATCTATCTAACTCATCTCATGACTTTTAGAAATTCCTCTAGAAATTCTAAGTCATTCCCTCACAACTCGTCACATGACTTCTTGAATATTTCACTGGAAATATTAAGTCATTCATCGCGTCTCGTATTCCGACTAATTAAATATTTCATGGGAAATATTATAGTCATCCTCCAAAACACAACTCATAACTTCTATTTATTTCACGGGAAATATTAGAAGTCAATCCTCATCCAATGACAACTTAGTCAATTTCCTTGGAAACACTAAGGTTATTCCTTGTCATCCCGTCTAATCGTCTTTCGTCAAAAAGTTTATTAGGTATAAACTTTTTCCTCGTGTCAAAAAGTCTTACTAAATAAGTAAGATTAATCAGCCAAAATTCAAAACGGAAGAAAAATTGGACCATCAGATATACAGCTCCATTAAAGAGCCACGGCTCCATTAATGTTTAATGTAACCGTGGAGCCGTGCATCTGAAAAACGCGCCCATTTCCCTTTCTTCTGCACAGACTTTCCTAACACCCCAAAAACACTTTCACTTGCTGTCAAAACCGAACCATAACACCTTAATTCAACTAAACTCTTGCAAATCAAGATTGAGGCATTGGAATCAACAAATCCTAATCACAACATCACTAATTGTAAGTAAATCACTCTTAATTTCATTTAATTTGAGTCTAGGGTTTGTTCTTGTGTATAAATCCGAATTGGGGATTTTCAAAATTAATTAAACCCTTGTGAAATTAAGACTAGGATTAGACAATGTAGCATTCACATGATTCCCTAAACCTAGGATTTCCAAAAACCCATTTATGTTGCAAAACCTAATCCGAAATTAATCACTAAATTCGGATTATGATTGATTATTTGCAATGGAATCATGTTTAGGATGATTAAAATTGGATTAGGAACGTTCTGCATTAAAGCTTTTCAATCTTAAAGCTTGTTGGCGCCATGTTGAGGCATTTGCCAAACACCCCAATTCGATCATTTTTCGAAAAACTTCACAAGTCTAGGATCATGAAACCTTTTTCATGCATTGTTGATGCAAATTAAAAATGCTTTTGCATGCATACATGAACTCTCAAATATGGGTCGAAGTACATAATTGATATGTATTGTTCGACATATTTGATTGAGCAAAAGTGAAGTTAGGAGCGTTTGGGTAATCTCATTAGGATAGTTTTAGAGTCGAGATTGCCGCACCTCCACATTGTTTGCATTTAGGCACACACACTAGAAGTGTAATCATTAAAATGCAACGAACTAACATAAAAAAAAATTATTTTTTAGACAATAATGCCTCGAAATGATTATCAAGATACCAGACAATACATCCTCAGTACTCTTGAAAATCTAAACATTCCAAATGAGCAAAGAGCTTATTTCGCAAAAGTCCAAAATCGATACATACACGAAGGGCGTGTAGTCGATGCACTCTATGTCACGACAGACAACATCCGTGTCTGTTTCCCCTCTATCGAGTTCGATTGTTTATACAAAATAAACGATCAAGTCTGTCCTCGTTTTGTTCTCGAGTTTTATAGTCGAGTCCGTACCTTCACTGATGATGATGGTAATGTCTTTCTTGATTTTTGGATTCAAAACCAAAATATCATCCTGTCTGTCTCCGAGATTGGACAAATTCTCGGTGTTCCTGCATATGGTCAGTGTGCATACACTGAAGACCATTCTCTTGAGTCTCTCTTCTATAATCTTGAGGATGTAGGTGCCTATCGCACTGAAATTCCCAACCTCGAGTCCATCAAACAAGTCATCCAAACACCTCGAGTCGTCCACACGTATCAAAAGCGTGATGGTTCAATTGTCCACCTTGACCCAAACCGTATCTACCTCAAAGAGCTCCTTCCCGACCTTAGAAGTTAGGAACTCCTTCTTCGTGAGAACGTGTTGAGCCTTGCTGGAAACCGTGATCACGTCTCTGCGAGTCTCGCCCATATGCTCTACTGTCTTAGTATCGAGGAACCTTATAACCTCGCATACTATATGGTCAAAAGGATGGCCAATATTCACAGTCGTTCGGATAAGCTCATGCCATATGGTATGCTGCTTACTCGTCTTTTCCATTGGGTCATGGAACATTTTCCCAATCTCCAAAGTGTCGACTATGTCCTAGTCAATCCTGTTATGAAACCTCTTGGTGGACCACGACGTCGCACAAAGCAACGTAAGGACAAAGGGTCCAAGCATGGTCGTAAATCCACTTCCGACACTTCCGACATTCCTCTCTCATCCTCTTACTTCGGTCACGAATCATCATCTCAACATATGCATGCGGATGATAATGATGAGGTGAACGAAGAAGGAACGTCTTGTCCGCGTTCTCCTTCTCCCGACATCTACTTTGACAACCTTGACACCTCATCATTTCGACGTACAACCGACGTCGAAAACGGGATGGTCAACCTATCCTACATGATGAGAAGGCAAACTACAATGTACAATAGACAAGTGGAGATGCATGAGCAAACTATCGGGGGATTCAAGTCCATCGGCAAGGCGATCAAAGGGCTTGGGAACAAAATTAAGAAGTTGGGAAAAGAAAGGACTAGATGGAAATAACTTAAGTAGTATTATTAATATAAGTATTATGATTAAAATACTACTAATAGTTTGTAGCATTGTTGCTTAATACATTAACTAGCTTGATGTGTTTCCTTTTAACACTTGAACATGATTAATTCTCTTGTTAATTAATCCTCATGTTGGTTTATCTTGCCTAACTCATGCATGTTTGCTTATTTTATTACATGCTGATGCGCGTGATGTGTCGTTGCGGTTTAGCAGTTTTAATGCCTACTCAAGTTTTAAATTTATATTTAGCCGACTTATCAATAACACACACACTTAACGAGCAGTGTACCCGGTCAGTATGAAGATAATGGTAAGTAGAGTGTCGATCACTAAGAGTGGAACGTATAATCTCGTTAATCTAATCAGTATTTTAATATCCTAACGCAAAGGGGGTTTCAGCCTGAGAGACTGGCACAGTTTTGTTTGCAATTAAATAATAAAATAAACAAATAGGCACGAATCAGCAAGTAGCACACACGTACACAGATAGATACTAGAGACAATAAGAGGGCTGTCCTTATGATTAAGTAGATTGTCACTTGTTTTATTGATAGCTTTATATGAAGTGTATGTAATTAACCCTTTCTCGTTGGTCCTATTCTTATCGGCGAGTAAACCCTTAATGACGACTTATGTCTAAAAGTTATTCCTAAGTGATCAATTTAGAAACAACCGTGGGAGCCACACCTTGTCCCGCAGTCGGGTGCCCGCAAGCCACTAATAAACACAGAGGTGGTCAATGCACTAATAAGTAGTAACCAAAGACATCAACATATAAACTTTAATTGATGGGAAAGCAAGTATTAAAGGGAGTGCAATCTTTCCGTTGTCACATTACACAAGCCACCAATCCTGATGAATTAAAGTTTGCTAAAACAATAAAACAAAACTACTTAATGAATTAAATACATGCAGCACCTTCTTACAGCTCTTGTATCTTCGATTTGGGTGTGTCTTGTGCTGCCTCTTGACTGAATTCGTCCTTCTCTTCTGTTCGGTCTTTAGGTTTTCGAACTTCCGAATCTCTTTAATGCGTCTGGTCTACGGGGTATTTATAGTTTGTGTCTGAGGAAAGATGCGGCGCATCTACTTAAGTAGATGCGGCGCATGTACTTAACTTCGCGTGGGGTCCAAGATTATAATATTCAGGAATATTCGTACACCGCCAGAAGATGCGGCGTAACTCTTGATTAGATGCGGCGCATGTCTTCTTGTATCTTGGATCGTATCTGGTGACATCTTGATAGAGATGCGGCGCATGTTGATAGTGAGATGCGGCGCATCTGGAGCAGATTAGTCTTGATCTTCTTCATTTCAGTAGACTCTTCACTTTATGCACGTTTTGCTCCATTATTAGTCCAAAATCGCCAAGTTTCACCAAATGCTTGTTTTTACCTGAGAATTACAAAAGTAAACGATTAAGTATCAATCCTCATACATAATATAGTAAAACAAGTCAAATTAATAGGATAAATGATAGTAATAAAATGTACTTATTTGAGTTCATCAAATATCCCCCCACTTGAACTTTACTTTTCCCCAAGTAAACCTTAGATTAAATCTCATGAAAATGTATCCTAAAAGATGTTAGGATTTATTTTTATATTTAAGCATGTATTCGTTTATTTCGTAATCACACAACTAAACACTTAACGAATTAGAAGTAAAATAAAATAAGTCGATAAAAGCAAATCTAATCGTTTAACTGTCCAGTCGCGACGAATATTCTATCATAAGCTTGGCAAGTATACACATCTCCACCACTAAAGCTAAGGAATAACAAGTCTAAAGCGGTAAAAAGGGTTTTTAGGCTTAAGGGTTAATTATTCTTATTTCACTATCGATCTCAAATTCCAGAAAAGGCGACAAAATCACAAATACATGATCGAATCCACGAACACGATACTTGCAATTGCTCAAATCCTTAACTCGAATAGGCTAAAGATAGGTCCAAACTTCACCAATAATAATATATCAAAAAGGGCGACAAAATCATAAATACATAGCCGAATCCACGACTACGATACTTAAGATTGCTCAAATCCCTAATCTCAATAAATCAAAGGTTCGGTTGGATAAAGAACAATACAGGGTATGGATAACATTTGGGATATAAATTGGTGTAAAAATAAAAATAAAAATAAACAAAACAAATAAATTAAAATCCTAAGTGTGGTTAATCACTATCCCAACCATCCCATGAATAAGACTCATATCATTGAATAACTCACGCTTTAACACTTGAAAACACACGCTTTAGGTAGACACGAATTATACTCAACAAAATCTTAATCAAAGAATAAACCTTAATTGGCGTTCCCATAACTGCCAATTCCCATTCAATCCATAGATATAGTACAACAAATAGTGGCCATATGAACCACTTACATAACTTTACATCGTTGGCTTAAAATAAACATCCAACTCTTTTTTCTTTCTTTTTCTTTTCTCATTTTTTTTTTTTTTTTTTTTTTTTTTTTTTTTTTTTTTAAACATAAACATAGATGTGTAAAATTTCACCACATCACTACAACTTTCTTTCCGGATAATTTTTATTCATACTTTTCATACTTTCAGAAATAACGCTAATAGTGAAAGTAGTAAACACACGAAAAATAAACTCAAAAATATACAATATTTACTTTCACTCCAATTTGCATTGTGCAATTTCCCGACCTAACCATATATAATGAATTACGCACGCGAACACAGGTAATGTAAGGAAACACACTCTGCCTATAGCAATTAACCAACCACGGATTCTAATCTACAGGGTAGGCTAAGGTTTAAGGTGTAACGAAACATTTTAAACATAGGTGTAAGAAACGAAAGGAATGGCTCTGAGGGTTTTTCTAGGGGTATCTTACTCTTAAAATGAGAGTAACAAAAGGGTTTATACGGGGGTTAACTAACCAGTGTAGCTAGTTAATAACACATAACATATAAAGGCTATTTGGTGTAATCCTAGAATTTTACCAATTTAGACAAGTCATTCCAATTATATAAATAATACTCATTATGGTGGTCTCGAATAGTATACAAGCCAAGTTCTAAAGTTTACAAGTCACCGGCACACTCATAGATTTGTGAATTTTGAAAAATCACAATTTTTGAAAATAACGTCATGTGTGCAGTTATGCAACTTAGATCTTAAACAAAAACATGCTAAAAAAAAATTTTAAGTTTGATATATTAAGCACATTTTAAGCATAATTTTTGAAAAAGTTTAGGACAAGTAATTGTTAAGTGTTCTAATTCTCCTATCCCCCCACTTAAGTTAAACAACGTCCTCGTTGTTTGTATAAAAGGTTAAAAACTGGAAATAAAAAGAATTAGAACAGAAAAAACTCCCCTGAGATTTGCTCGGTATGATCCTCCATTAGTGTAAGAGCAAAAATCAACTTCTTGTGGATTAGAACGTTAAAGCTTCATACTTGATTTATCCACAGGAAATCCAGGAAACTATAATACCATCAACACTTTTAAAACACACCTAAGATAAGAAAGGTTCAACTTGCATAATACATTAGTAGTTAGGAAAAATAAAACTTAAAAATTAAAACTGAAAATCATCAGGTCAGTCGATGCGCCGTATCTTATTGAAGAAGATACGCCGTATCGAGCCTGGAATAAATACGGATCAGAATAAAGATGCGCCGCATCCTTAACCAGGGATGCGCCGCATTAAAATAAACTGATAAATAGTTTTAAAGTCAAAAAATAAAAAATGCAGAAAAATAAAATAAGATATGACCATTGCAGAGGATGCGTCGCATCTCAGGACTGAGATGCGCCGTATCTTCGTGCGGCCTGGACTGAAAATAAAACAAAATAAAGGATAGGATGCGTCGCATCTGTTTAAACAGATACGGCGCATGTAGTAACCAAACAGACTGTTAACAGTCTGTTGCAAAAATGACTTGTTCCACGGTCTAATCTCATACGTCCTCTCGTACTCTCGTGCTGAACTTAATGCCAGTCTTCGTCAAACATAACAAGAAATATAACTGAAACATTAAATATAAACATGAGAATAGTTGTCAGTACAATCCAAAATTAATATAAGTAATGTACGGGAAAACGTGTCCATAATGAAAATGCAAAGAGTAGTCAATCCATGGGCTGGTCAGGAGTCACGTCATCTGATTGGGCCCCTGAAGTGCTAGCTCCGTCTGTCCTGGGGCGGACCCTGCGCTCGTATCTGATAATCCCTCTCACATAAGCACCGTCTGGGAGGTTGTGGCTGACCCCATTAAGAGCCATCAACCTACTGACACCGTCGACCAGCCAACTCGTATCTCTCCTCATTCCAGCGAGCTCAATTCTCTGCGCCTCCAGAGCCTCCCTCAATGACCTAACCTCCAGCTCCACTCTCTCGACTCTCTGTCCAATATTGCGGGGAGCTGGTGCTGGTGCATGTACCTCCTCCTGAGCAGGAGCAGCAGCCGGGGCTGCCTGAGCATCCCCCTGCTCTGGCTCAGCAGGCCTAGGTGGTCCAAGTGGTGCCCAGAAGTACCCATCAATCATCTCTTCACACATCCCAAGCCTAGTCGCAAGATAATCCGCATCCATACTAGGCAATCTAGCAACATCAACTGGAAGATCACCGGGAATCTCATCACCTAATATCCCAAAATGCCTAGCAAGACGAGAGACAAAATGGCCCCCAGTCATCTGGCTCCTACCATCTCTCCCTGGAGCAACTCGGTGTAAATAATGTGCTAAGAAGTGAGGGATGTTCACCACAGCCCCCCCGTCCATGCTCCGCAAGAGAAAAAGATCCAAAGTAGTTACCTTCTCAGGGGATTGTCCCCTTCCGGCAATAGTCAGGGCAATCAGGCGATGACAAAGCCTCCTCATCGGCTCTCTAATCAGTGTGTACGAGGGAGTGGTGGAGGTAGAATCACCTCCAGATGAAATCTCAACCCAGTAATCTCCCAACTCCCCACGATCTGAAACAACTCTTAAGCTGTTAGCCCAATAATCAGTAAAACCAGGAGATGCCATCTCTGCTGTAGTATGCAACCCAAGAGCAAGTATAAACTGTCCCATAGACATCCTTCTCTCAAAACCACCCAATCTGAATACTAGAGTGTCAAACGTGTCGAGACCGAGATCAGTCTCCCTATAGTGTAAAGTGCAGAAAAACTCCAACATCAAAACCTTAATTAACGGTTCCTCTATCCTGAACAACCTTTCCCAGGCGTAGGACCTGAACAAAATTTGCCCCTCCCCATCTTTGTATATCATTTCCAACCTAGTTCTCAACCTTTCAGCAGCGTTACCCTCGTCAATATTGTTGATGCTATCAAAATTCAAAACCGGAACACTGAATACTTTCCTCTGGTAAAACTTTCTGAGCTTAGTCATATAATCATCAACAACACCCTGTGCTATTCCCATCGTTTCAAAACGAAGCCACGGGTGTCTACGTGCAGGCTCAGGTAACTCCATCTGCAATAAACATTCACAGTCAGAAAACAGTCTGTAAGTCAGGTAAATGCGGCGCATTGATTAAATCAATGCGGCGTATCTGTATAAAGTATAAGGGATGCAGTGCAAGACAACAGATACGGCGTATTGAGATGCGTCGTATCTAGATTAATCAATACGGCGTATCTAAAATTTTAGCAATTTTGAAATAGGTCGTTACGCCGCATTAATCAACCTAGATGCGCCGCATCTAAAAGCATATCAGCATAAAATAAAGGGTTAGGCACGTTTTTCAAGAATCCGTATCCGTGACGTAAACTTCCACTAAATATCACAGTATAATATTCTCCTTATATCAGTTCAATCAACCACAGCTAATTTACCTTCCCGCTAAATATTCAAAATCAAACCCAAAACCTAAATTTTCGGTCGATTCAATTAGTGCCAAATTCGATGTTCAAATCTAAAATTAACTTAGGGGAGATAATTAATTCCAGGTTCTAATCATATCCCTATATCGTTTAAGCGCGAATCGATTCAATCCTATAAACCCTAATTTTTGTATTAATCAAAATTAAATCGAAATGTAACAATTACCTTAGTATTTGTGATTAGGAGAACGTTTTAATGTTCGGATTAAAGGCGGATTGAAGAAAGATGATCGGATTTTGAGTATAATTTTAGTGCGTGTTCTTAACTGTGTGTATTTATGCGGCGTATTCCCGTCGTATTTATAAGGCGACACGATGCGCCGTATTAGAAAATTGGGATGCGCCGTATCTAGTTAATTCCGTTGACTAGTCAATAAGTCCTAGTTGGTCAGGGATACGGCGCTTCGGATATTCAGATCCGCCGTATCTCTATGTTAGTTAACGAAATTTAAATGAAGAACGTACCTTGGCCTCCGCAACACAGTTCCTTATACATCAAATTTGGGTAAAAACGGCACACCATATAGATGAATTCAAAATAAGAGTAATAGGCATAAACGTTTCATTAATAATCGTAATCTTATTGTTTAGTGGAAAAGGATTTATTCCGAGGTTAGGAACAAATATCGTTTTTGAGCATATAAAATTAAGATTACGAATTGAATCAGACGTATAATAAGGATAATAAAACTGAGATCATAGTGTAGAGAACTTTCCTTTGGGCAGTTGAATTATCGTAGAGTTTACCTGGGATTCTATTTCAAGAATTTAAGAAGTTCAATGTTACCAGTACTGAGTTATCCTCCACTCGTGTCGTCTTATGTTCGGTAACTCCAGCTAACCTCTCTTGGTTTGGTTCAGAATGTAATCTTTCTTGGTGATGCTCGAGTCATCATTTATCCTGAAAATAAACAACTTGCACACGAGAGTAGATGACCGATCAAGGTAAATATCAAAAATCAACTATATTTATCAAATTATATTCGTCGTATTAACAAAAGTTAATGCGCCGTATTTTCGTTACGTTTAAAAAATAAAAGATTTTTGATTCAGTAAGATGCGCCGTATCGACGGAAATCGATACGCCGTATTTGTTTAATAATTCGCAAACTGTTTTTAATTAAAATAATAGATACGCCGTATCTGCGAAAGCAGATGCGTCGTATGGCGTTAACGTTTAGAAAAAAATTTTTATCAAAACAGATACGCCGTATCTACAAAAGCAGATGCGTCGTATTACTTTATCGCTTAGAAAAATTTTCTTGTTAAAAACAGATACGCCGTATCTTGGGGAAAAGATGCGTCGTATCGAATTAATTAAACGCGTTGTATTAAAAAAAATTAAACGCAATACGCCGTATCTGAGAGATCAGATGCGCCGTATCGTTTGATTTAGCACAGTACAACGATAGCAGAACAGAAAAATACGAAAAATAAAAATAAAAATTAAACACACGAAACAAAAAAATAAAACACACAAAAATAAAAACAAAAGCAAACAAATAACACACAATATAACAAATATGCAAAATAGTACAATGATGCAATTTAATCTAACAAAAAGAAAAACCTAATTAAAATACTAATCAAATTAACAGAAAATAACAATTCACTCCCCGGCAGCGGCGCCAAAAACTTGATGCGCGTGATGTGTCGTTGCGGTTTAGCAGTTTTAATGCCTACTCAAGTTTTAAATTTATATTTAGCCGACTTATCAATAACACACACACTTAACGAGCAGTGTACCCGGTCAGTATGAAGATAATGGTAAGTAGAGTGTCGATCACTAAGAGTGGAACGTATAATCTCGTTAATCTAATCAGTATTTTAATATCCTAACGCAAAGGGGGTTTCAGCCTGAGAGACTGGCACAGTTTTGTTTGCAATTAAATAATAAAATAAACAAATAGGCACGAATCAGCAAGTAGCACACACGTACACAGATAGATACTAGAGACAATAAGAGGGCTGTCCTTATGATTAAGTAGATTGTCACTTGTTTTATTGATAGCTTTATATGAAGTGTATGTAATTAACCCTTTCTCGTTGGTCCTATTCTTATCGGCGAGTAAACCCTTAATGACGACTTATGTCTAAAAGTTATTCCTAAGTGATCAATTTAGAAACAACCGTGGGAGCCACACCTTGTCCCGCAGTCGGGTGCCCGCAAGCCACTAATAAACACAGAGGTGGTCAATGCACTAATAAGTAGTAACCAAAGACATCAACATATAAACTTTAATTGATGGGAAAGCAAGTATTAAAGGGAGTGCAATCTTTCCGTTGTCACATTACACAAGCCACCAATCCTGATGAATTAAAGTTTGCTAAAACAATAAAACAAAACTACTTAATGAATTAAATACATGCAGCACCTTCTTACAGCTCTTGTATCTTCGATTTGGGTGTGTCTTGTGCTGCCTCTTGACTGAATTCGTCCTTCTCTTCTGTTCGGTCTTTAGGTTTTTGAACTTCCGAATCTCTTTAATGCGTCTGGTCTACGGGGTATTTATAGTTTGTGTCTGAGGAAAGATGCGGCGCATCTACTTAAGTAGATGCGGCGCATGTACTTAACTTCGCGTGGGGTCCAAGATTATAATATTCAGGAATATTCGTACACCGCCAGAAGATGCGGCGTAACTCTTGATTAGATGCGGCGCATGTCTTCTTGTATCTTGGATCGTATCTGGTGACATCTTGATAGAGATGCGGCGCATGTTGATAGTGAGATGCGGCGCATCTGGAGCAGATTAGTCTTGATCTTCTTCATTTCAGTAGACTCTTCACTTTATGCACGTTTTGCTCCATTATTAGTCCAAAATCGCCAAGTTTCACCAAATGCTTGTTTTTACCTGAGAATTACAAAAGTAAACGATTAAGTATCAATCCTCATACATAATATAGTAAAACAAGTCAAATTAATAGGATAAATGATAGTAATAAAATGTACTTATTTGAGTTCATCACATGCACTAGATGTTAAAAATGCTTGGATTCATGCATGCTTAATAGTTACCTAAATACATAGATGATCACATGATCATGTTAGTTGCTAGTTGAAACTAGCTTTAGGAATTCTATGTGTTTAGTGATTTGAGGCTTTGAGATTTGCAGCCAATGGATTCCCCAGAAATTTCCCCATTTAGGCTGCCTAAAACCTGCAGACCTGGAAAGAAGGTCAAAAGAGCCCACGGCTCCATTAAATAGGCCACGGCTCCACTAAATTTAGTGGTGCCATCGTACCTTTAATGGTACCGTGCCTCTGGAAGACGAATTTAACTATTCTCTTTCACTTTTGACTTTCTTTTCCTGAAAAACTGCAAACAAAACCTGATTCCCATGCACCAAAATCCCCAAATTAAACATCCTTTTCAACCTTGCATGCTTATGATTTGGCTATTTAAGCTAACATCATGCATTGCCATTCTTACACCCATCCTTACACCTTCACACTCACCACACAACCATCATGGGATCAAGAGTGTTCAAGAAACCTAGATTCAACATCAAACCAACAAATCAAACCACTCTAGTTGATCAATGGATCAAGAGTATTGACACACCTCAATCATCAACTAACCCTATCACCAATGACATTGCCTTCATTGATCTCACCTTGGATGATAAAGATGAAACCCACACACCCATAACCTCTACCAAATCATCATCTTCCTTAACTACACCCCTAGCTCCATCCAAGGAAACCTCTAACAAACCCACATCCTCATCCTCCACAACAAGAACCAACACACACTCATCTCAACCTAGTCCCATTCACCCTTTAGCCTTAACACTCAACTCATCACCATCAACTTCCCATGAATTGGGAACTAACACAACACCCTCATCACTTTCACCATCACCACAACCTCTAGCTCTCACCCTTACCTTATCACCAATAACTCCACTTGAGTTTGGAAGCTACACATCATCTCTTTCCCTATCACCATCACCTCAACCCATAATGGGTTATCCCATCCTTTATCCCCTTCACTCACACACCTTGAGTTGCCCTTGTTGCAACTACAACCTTGAACTCATCATGAACCTTAGAGATGAGCTTAACTTTAGGTTCTCATACCTAGAACACCTCCTCACACCACCCATAGGACCCGTCATCCTTCCACCACCTCCACCACACAATAGCCCAAACTAAACATGGTTATGTTTAGTCTCTCCAATAAATGATTAGGAACCTTTGAAGTTGGAAGCAAATCTAGAAGCCTCATGTTACTTTTGATGTTTATGTGTCTTCTTGATTAGTTTAATTTGCTTTCCTATTGCAGTCATACTTATGTATGACATTTATTTTATATTTATGAAATGGGCTTTTCATTTTGGCTACTTAGCAGGAACCATGACCAGCAGGAAACGCTTTATACTAACAGCAACAATGAACTATTATATAAATTATAAAATTCCTAACAATCCTCCCCTAAACTGGAATTTGACTAAGTTAATTTCCAGTTTCTTGATAGATCTTTGAAGTCCAGAGGTAGAGAATTGAACTCGATCTACAGCAGCAACAATAAAGTAACCCGCAGCAACCAGACAAAAACCAGCAGCAACAAGTAACTGTTAGCTTTAAGTCCAAGTATCCAACAGCAACAGAAAGAAACCAGCAACAACAACTATGACTATTTGTACATCAAAACTTTTAAGTTTCATACTATTCTCATCACATCCAGGTGTGTTAACTCCTATGAGAGGTGAATCATTGAAAATTAATGGATTTGATGTCTCTTTACCAATAGCCATCACTACTAGAGTAGCCAATGTTTAGGTATGTAAGACCATGGTACATTGATAACCATATGATTTTTAGTAAATCATCAACTGTAAACGGATTTGAGTTGTCTTTACCTGTAGCCGTTTGCTCAGGACTAGCCTGTTGATGCAAATAATGTTCTAAAGACGTTATTTATATCTTTCGATTACTTCACGTTTTGAGGATGACAAAATGTGAAATCACGATACGTTAAAATTAACGTAAACAAGTCTTTAATCGGAAGATCCTGTTTCTACATAAATCACTCTTGAACAAAGTTACAACTTGAACTAGTGATCAAAGAAGTGAATTTATGTTTTGAAAATTCACATTTTAAATGGGACAAAACATTTCTTCAAAAATACACATGACAAATTATTTTTGAAATATTAAGAAATGTTTTAATGGAAAAATAAGTTTGAAAATCACAACAGCTATTTTTCCCCCCAAAATCAGCTCCAACCTTCCCCAAATAAGTTTTCACCAGAAAAGACAAAATTTGGAGCGTCCTAGTCTACCACGGCTCCACGGTACCGTTAAATTTAACAGAGCCGTGGGTTATTTAAAGGAGCCGTCCGTACCATTTTTCTGTAACGTTCAGATTTTCTTTGCCTATAAATACCAACCCCTTTCACAGTTTTAGGCACCCTTCACACATAGAAAAATCCCCTAGCTTAGTTCTATCAAACCTTTCACTTCTTTAGGTTAGTTTTCTTTGTTTCAAGAGTGATCCAATCATCCTTCAGGTGATCCTCTTCATACCTCTTCATTAGCAAGAGAAGAACACAAGTATCCAAGTAGATACAAGGTGTTGTCATCCCTCTTCATTAGGAAGAGAAGAACATAAGTATCCAAGTAGATACAAGGTGTTATCATTCCTCTTCATTAGCAAGAGAAGAACTCAAGTATTCAAGAAGATACAAGAGTTATAGTTGTTAGGTTTTTGTAACACTTGTTACAACCTTGTTGTATCTTTGCATACATCAAGCTTTCTTATCCTTTGTAAGTGAGAGTGAAGATCAAGTGTGATCTATAGAGATAGTGAACATCTCTTATAGCCATTGGGCTTGTGTGATTGATCAAGAAGATCAAGGGTCGATAGATTAGTGTTAGTGGAGTAGAGTGAAGTGAGTGTTGATCATTGTGATCGTGTTGAGATCTTGGTGATCTCTTGAAGCCACTAGGCTTGAGTGTTTGGTCACGTGGACCTTGGTAGATTGGTGTTAGCTAAGATTAGCACTCGACATCTAGCTTAGTGTCGGTAATAGGATAAGCGACGTGTACGGTTTTCTCCGCCTGAAGGGAGGTTGTTGATATAGTGTTTGAAACTCTCGAGTGTGGTACTCGGGGAGTGGAGTAGGGTGAAGAAGAGCATCGTAGCCGAACCACTATAAATCCTCTGTCTCGGTTTGATCTTTCCAACTCTACTCTTTACTTTCATTAGTTTATATTTTTTTGTTTAGTGTGTAGTTCATATTGGTGTTGATTGATTACACATAAAGTTCGAATCAAAGTTTCCAATAGCCAACTTTTAAAACAAGATTTTTAAAAGGACTTTAAACCGGTAAACTATTCAACCCCCCTTCTAGTTTCCCACATAGCCAATTCTTAGGTTGAAGATAACCTTTGGTGAATTGAATACCAAATATGGTTTTCCACTGCCTTTACCACAAGCCATATACTTGTGGGCTAGCCAATTCTTTGGAACCCAAAAGGAAAATCCATGGTGAATTGAAAACCATTTCAACTCTTAGTAATGAAACATCGTTGAGTTGAATACCCTATAGTTTTGAGCAAACTATTACAGCTATCAACGGATTTGATTATCACACCAGAGCCGTACCCTCATGGTGAGTCAACTCTTTCTTGTCTGTTAGACATGGTGAGTTGATTACCATTTATTATGTGATTAAAAACCAACACTGTACCTGCACAAAAGTTAGTACACAAGCTAGAATTTTTTTTTTTTTTTTTTTTTGTTAACTAAAACTGTAAAGAAAACAAAATAAACACAAAAGAAAATAAAACAGAAACAAGAAAACAAAGAAAATGAAAAATATACAACAACAAGCCTCCCTTTAGACTTATACCTCCCCTCAATCTCAGCACTTAAGGATTAAGCATCCCAATATTGACCACCAAATGGTTAAATCTGGGTCCATCAAAAGCCTTGGTTAACAGATCAGCCACATTGTCATCAGTGTGAATTTTAAGCACTTGGATAAGATGCTTCTCATAAGCATCTCGTATAAAATGGTGCCTAATCTCAATGTGCTTTGTCCTTTGGTGAAAAACAGGGTTCTTAACAATGCAGATAGTGCTTTGGTTATCAATAAAGATTTTAGGGTTCATGAAGTTGAACCCATAGTCTAACAACTGATTTTGCATCCAAAGTACCTGTCCACAGCAGCTAGCAGCAGCAACATATTCTGCTTCAGTAGAAGATGTAGCCACTATAGTCTGCTTCTTGCATTCCCAAGAAACCAACCTTCTTCCCAGAAACTGACAACCCCCAGTAGTAGATTTTCTATCAAAGTTAGCACCAGCATAGTCACTGCCACTATAAGCTTCCAGCACAAAAGGAGAATCTCTTGGGTACCAAAGACCCAACTTAGGTTGTCCTTTTAGGTATTTGAAAATCTTCTTGACTGCATTCAAGTGTGAAGTTAATGGGGACACTTGATGTCTGGAACAAGCACTGACTGCAAACATGATGTCAGGTCTAGAAGCTGTCAAATACATCAATGAACCTATCATGGATCTGTATAAGTGAACATTAACAGCAGCATCAGGTTCAGTATTGGATTTAGGCTTTGGAGCTTCATATGGTGTAGTTGCAGTCTTCACACTTTCCAAGTCAAACTTCTTAAGTATTTCTTGCACATACTTCTCCTGGCTGATAAAAATTCCATCAGGCTTTTGCTTAACCTATAAGCCCAAGAAAAATGTCATTTCTCCCATAGCACTCATCTCAAATTCACTTTTCATCAATTCCTCAAATTCCCTACACCAAGCTTCATTAGTGGAACCAAAAATGATATGTGAAAGGATTATACAAACACTTGGGATGTTGATCTTAATAATGTGTTTGGGATATTTAGGAATGAATGTGATTTAGTACGCGGAATTTACTATAACACACTTAAAGGAACAAATGTGGTGAATATGGAAACGTGAATTATAATGAACAATGAACACAACTTGAATAACACAAAATGATTCAATATTATTTATGAGATAATACGGGTGATCTAAACTATCACCAGGATTACAAAGGTAACCTTGAATCTTTGAATTGTTAAAGGATTTGTGAATTTGTAACTAAGTTACTAGAGAGGTTGTGTTGTTTTTGGATATTGCTAAGTATTTAGTTCAAGAGATATTTTCTAAGGAGGTGACTAAGGGTTCCTTTTATAGGATAAGGACCCCTTATTACAAGTAGTCAAGTTGTGTATTATAATAAGATACTTGGACTTTTCTAACCTACTAATTACAACTTCCAATGTAAAACACTCAGTATAATCTTCTGCACAACTTGGAAGACTGTACTACTTCTACATAACGTGTTACAATGTACAAAGACTAATAATACAACTAAAATATCTACAAGTAAAATATGTATCAACTTGACGTTTAATCTGGCAGGACCTTCTTTAACTAGCAGTACCTTCTCACCCAGAAGGTACTGTCAGTTTATCTACAACTTCTTCAAAATGAACTAGCAGACTCTTTGACTTCATCTGGCAGGCTCTTTGACTTAAGCATTTTATTCCCAACAATCCTCCCCTAAACTTGTTATTACCTTTAAAATAAACAAGTTTCTTATGAATAAAATCCATACCTTGAGGATCTGAGGGAACTCTTCCAAAAACTTCACTCTCTATTCTTCCTTTTTCTTTCACATTGTCCAAAAATGTTTATCAACAAACTTTGAACAACTTCTGACTTTTCTTCATCTTTATCACACCTTAACCTCTTGGAAATCATGGTTGAAAGAACTTCGTAGCTCAGTGGATACTCTTTTTCAGCTAACATAAAGAGCTCAATCCCACTTTGTGTAAAAAGATGATGCACACTGCTAAGACTTAGGAATTCCCATGTGGTGGAAGGATCATGGTATGGAAACTTCCAATGAACATCCTGTGGATCAGGATCATACATCCTATTGAACTCTACCCAAAGTTCTTGTTCCTTAACATCAGTCTTATGCTTAGTGTTTAGCCTGATTTGAACTAGATTCCACAACTCTTCTAAATCAGCTCTATCACATGCCCTTATCAGATTTTCAAAATTTTTGAAAATGGCAGTTTGATTCCCAACCCTGGTTATCTTCCATGCCTTTCCTGATCTATCATGGTGAATCTCCCAATCTATAATAGGGTGTCTAGACCTAATTGGATCAGCATGTATAATTGTTGGTAAAGCAATTATCATTTTACTTACTTGCTCTGGATCCAATTCTGCTTCTTGTTTCTTTTGATCACCATTCTTTTTCTTTGAAGGTTTAGCATCAGATGGGATCTTGAAGTACAATTGCTTGTAGGCATTAAGATAAAGGAAGTTGATTTCATCATGAGATTTCTTCTTCAGTTGAGATTCAGTCCAATTTGCTTGACTTCTTAGAAACTTCTTCATGAAATTCACTTGATCTTTCTTAGATGAGCCCACCTTAAAACCTCTCTTCTGGCTTTCCTGAATCTTTTGAAAAATATTATCCAGAGCTGCTTCTTTATATTTGTTGTTGATAAAAGTTTCAAGCTCTGCTGTTTTCTCTTCAGTGTTAAGATTCTTGTCATCCAAAATTAAGTTAGCTTGACCTCTCACAATTTCTGCATCTGAACTTGAAGAACTAGATAAAACCAACTTTGAAGATCTTTTACCCTGCAGCATCTTCACTTTAGTCTCCAATTTCTTTACCCTCTTAACTAGCTTGGTGTTGATCTTAGAAAATTTTGTGTTCTGACTTTGAAGAGCATTTTCCAAGAGCTGCACTTTCTCCTTTAGTTCCTTCACAGTCTGAGAATCCAGACTTTGATGTTGAGGAGATTGGGATGGTGATGCATGATATGATGGTGATGGTGTTGTTACAGATGGTACTGGTGATGGGATTGGTGATGGATGATGAGATGGTGATATGTAACCAGGTGAAGAACTTGATGATGGTGATTCAGATGATGTGGATGGTTCTTCAGCATGTTGTGGTAACATTCCCTCAAAAAGTGGTATTTCTTCCCCATTAAAACCAATTTTCATATTTGAAAACACCTTGTGTGAAAGTTTTGGAGTTTCATAAGGAGTGTGTGGGGGAAGTAACAAATGTTTTGATTTTGTAATGATGCATTGAATAAATCTAGGATACATCAAAAACTTTGTTTGGCTATCCACATTTTTAACCAATCCTTCAAAAATATGTTTTGAAAAGTTGAATTTTCTGTTTGTTGCCAAGCAAATGAGAGCTGTAGCCATGTTACCACTAAACTGCTCCCATGAGGTTTTCTTTTGGCTTAAACAATGAAGGATTGTATGGATCAAAAATCTCCATTGTGGGGTAAAATGCTTTTTAAGAAAAGTGAGTTTATTAGAATCTACATTATACCCCATTCTTTCCAAATTTTCAAAGATTTCAGTATCAGGCAATTGACTAATACCATCTGAATCATCCAAATGAAGATGTCTTCTAATGGATGACTCGGTAAGAGTCAAGGTTTTGCCATCCACTTTGGCTTTTAACTTCTGGTCCCCATTTTCAAGAGTTTCAACTTTAGCCGTTTTCCAAAATTGTAAAATTTGTGATTCATAAATAGTGGGATTTACAAGTAAAGCAAACCTAATGTAAGAATCATTTAGAAAGTCCACTATTTGATGAAAAGATTCATTATCCTCAAACTTTTCCAAAAATGCTAACTAGTTGTGACGTTTAACAAAATTTAGATTAGCCATGGTGAAAATTAAGGAAAAACTTGGTTAGGATGGTGGGATTTGATTGTGGTACTGGTAGAAGATGAAAGGTGAGTGTTAATTGTGATAAGGACTGATGAAAGATACTATGAGAGATTTACTTTTAACCGACAATAAGAAAATTTATAATAAGGAAATGAAGAGGCGGTTAAAAAGATCTTTTTATATGAGAAATATAATATAATATAATCATCAGAAATTTACAGAATTACCCCAACGGCTAATTTTAACTACCAGACGTAACGGCTATAATTTTAACTGACAGACTCAACGGTTATCTAGCAGTACCATTTTACTCTACCAGTACCAAAATTTGAACTACCAGTACCTTTGAAAGTAAATTTTACTTGGCAGTATCTTTGAAATTTTAGCAAAAATCCCTTATAGTTTTTAGCAAACTATCAGCTATCAACGGATTTGATTTGTCTCTACCAAAAGCCATTTGCTTATAGACTAGTCAACTATTTACTGTAAAGTATGGTTAGTTAAATACCATATAGTTTTTGGTAAACTATCAACCATCAACGGATTTGATTTGTCTTTACCAAAAGCCGTTTGCTTATGGACTAGCCAGCTCTTAAGTTTGTAAAACTTGGTGAACTGAATACCATTTCCACATTGACCTAAAGATGGTGCAATTTCCTTGGATGGAGGAATTATAAGAGGCAATGATGCTGTGTATCTTGGATGCTTGTTTCAACAAGTGAAATCATCTATCAGCATGCCTTTGCAAGTGATGAACAAACATAATGAACTGAAATTGAAACTTTCCTTGGATTGATCTAGATAGAACTTTCTCCTTTAGGAATGCTTCATCCCTTCTGAATATATTTAATACTCCAGAATAAGCTCTATTCTTGTCATTTTCAACCTTCACATCATCTTGTTACCTTCCCTGAGATATAAATAACTTTTATTTCCTCCCCTCATTTGGAAGTTCTATCCTTGTTTTGTTATCAACCTGAAATTTGTTAGTTGCAGACCAAAAGAACAGAGTGCAAAGCACTTGTTTTATAGCATTGTAAACATTTAATCATCAAGATGAACAAAACAGAGCAAACTTTATACTAGCAGGACCAATTATGAACTGACAGTACCTTTTGACTAACTAGCAGTACCATGTTTAAGAGCCAGTACCATTTTATTTTATGTACAAAAACACATGTTTTTCAAAGATTAATCATTCCAATACCTCCTACCAGGTATTTAAATATACCTAAATCAAAAGCTTTGGTGAGAAGGTCTGCAAAATTCTTTTCAGAATCAATTTTGACAACTTGTATTAACCTTTTCTCATTGCAATCTCTTATGAAATGGTGTCTGATTTCAATGTGTTTTGTTTTTGAATGTTGAACTGGATTTTTAATGATACAAATAGTTCCGCTATTGTCAATGTAAATAATGGTGTTAAGAAAATTGTACCCATAGTCAAGCATTTGATTTTGGATCCAAAGGACTTGCCCACAACAACTTGCACCAGCAACATATTCTGCTTCAGTTGTAGAGTTCGCCACCATTGTTTGCTTCTTGCATTGCCATGATATGAGTCTGCAGCCAAGAAATTGACATCCACCAGTTGTGGATTTTCTGTCTAGTGTTGCACCAGCATAGTCACTATCAGAATAAGCCATTAAGTCAAAAGATGATTCCCTTGGATACCATAGACCCAACCTAGGTTGACCCTTGAGGTATCTAAAGATCATTTTGACTGCTGTGAGATGAGACACTTTGGGATGTACTTGAAACCTTGCACATACACACACTGAGAACATGATATCTGGTCTTGATGATGTAAGGTACATCAAGGACCCAATCATTGATCTGTAATTGTGCAAATCCACATCTTCACCCTCAGCATCCTTGAGTAACCCCTTTTCTGAATCCATTGGAGTACTTGCAACCTTAGAATCTGCAAACTAAAATTTCCTCAGGATCTCTGCTACATACTTATCTTGGCTGATAAATATGCCTTCATTTGATTGTTTCACTTGGAGACCCAGAAAGAAAGTAAGTTCCCCCATGGAACTCATTTCAAACTTACTATGCATAAGTTTTTTAAACTCTACACACAACTCTTGGTTTGTGGATCCAAAGATAATGTCATCAACATAAATTTGCACCAGCAAGATGTCTTTCTTGGTTCTTTTGATGAACAAAGTTGGATCAATCTTGCCTCTTTGAAATCCATTTTCTAATAAATAGAAAGCCAATGTTTCATACCATGCCCTAGGAGCTTGGTGTAGACCATAAAGAGCCTTGGTAACCCTATACACCTTGTCTGGATATTCTGCATCAATGAAGCCTGGAGGTTGAGAAACATACACTTCTTCTCCAATAGTACCATACAAGAAGGCACTCTTGACATCCATTTGGTAAACAGTGAAGCCTATGAAAGAAGCATAGGCCAAGAATAGCCTAATTGCTTCAAGTCTTGTAACTGGAGCAAAAACCTCTTCATAATCCACCCCTTCTTCTTGAGTATACCCTTGGGCCACCAATCTTGCCTTGTTTCTGATCACAATCCCCCTTTCATCTTTCTTATTTCTGAACACCCATTTGGTTCCAATTGCCCAGTGACCTTTGGGCAAATCAACCAGTTTCCAAACCTTCTGAAGCTTGAATTGAAGAAGCTCTTCTTGCATTGCTTCAACCCAACTTGGATCATCTAAGGCTTTGTTAATGTTTTTGGGTTCAGCCTGTGAGAGAAAACATGAAAACAGGCATATGTTGGCAATTTCATGATTCTTTTCTTCATAGACAAATGAGATAAACCCTTCTTGATCTAAAGTCAAGACTTGAGTTCTTGTTCTAACACCAGAATCAATGCTGCCATTCACATTATCAATGGAGTGATCTTTGAGAATTTTTGTGTTGTGTGTTGTAGGAACTTCATAGGTAAGTGGAAGATTGCCAATCCCCACATCTTCTGGTAAAGAATCATCTGATTGAACATTTAATGGTTCAGCAGTACCAACTTGTGAACTGGCAGTACCATCTGGTGAACTAGCAGTACCATTTTCATTTGCACTAATTTGTTGATTCTCTTGACCCTGAGTTCCATGATCATCTTCAACACCTCCATTTGCTGTATTTGAAGGTTCTTCATGACTTGAAGATAAATCCAATCCTTTCCAAATTGGCATCAAGATGTAATCTTGATCCTCAGCTGTTTCAACATTGTCTTCAAAACCTGCATTATCATTAGTATTTGTACCTGCAACAGGCACATAATTCATAGATTCTGAAAGCCTATCAATGTCAAACATCCAATCTGGCCCAATGCCTTTAACATTTGGTAGTTTCTCTTGAAACTCTAGGTGCAGATTTTCTTCCACTAGCCTAGTGCAACTATTATACACCCTATAGGCCTTACTTTGCAAAGAATACCCTATCATGTAGCCTTCATCAGCTTTTCCTTCAAACTTTCCTAGATGATCTTTGGTATTGAGAATAGTGACATGACATCCAAAAGGTCTCATAAAACTTAAAGATGGTGTTCTACCAAAGAAAAGTTCATAAGGAGTCTTTTTATGGGGTTTAATCACAAGAACCCTGTTCTGTACATAACAAGCAGTACCTACAGCTTCAGCCCAAAATGAAATAGGCAACTTAGAGTCTACCAACATTGTTCTAGCAGCCTCTATTAGTGTTCTATTTTTCCTTTCTGCTACTCCATTTTGCTGTGGGGTTCTAGCTACACTAAATTCTCTTTTTATTCCTTTTTCTTTGCAAAATTCATCCATAACCCTATTCTTAAATTCTGTCCCATTGTCACATCTAATTACTTTCACTTTCTTATCAGCTTGGTTTTCTATCTCAGTTATATAGGACTTAAGGATCTCACTAGTTTCATCCTTAGTTCTTAAAAAGAAAACCCAAGAAAATCTGCTGTAATCATCAGTAACTACAAGACAATATTTTTTACCATTCAAGCTACTCACATTAGTAGGACCAAAAAGGTCCATATGAAGCATGTATAAAGCTTGAGAAATTGAGTTATGGGTCTTGGGCTTACAAGAAGCTCTATGTTGTTTGCCTTTTAGACAATCAACACAGGTTTGGTCATTTTGAAAAATCTTTTTGGGTAAACCTCTAACCAAATCATATTTTGCAATTGTATTGATTGTTTTAAAGTTTATATGACCAAGCCTTCTATGCCAAAGCATAGATTCATCCAATGAGGCTTTTGCTACTAGACAAGTTAAACTCTCCTTAGGAACAATGTTCTTTAAATCAACACTGTACATATTGTTCCCTCTTGGGATTCTAAGAAGTACTTGATTTGCATCAGGCATCTTAAAATCAGGAGAAAGAACAAGACATTCAGTCTCACAGAAAAGAACATTATTCTTTTTGTCATACATTTGTGAGACACTGAGGAGATTAAACTGAAGCTCTTTCACAATGTACACATTTTCAAAATCTAATTTACTGGTTTTGATTGTACCTTTACCAGTAATCTTTCCTTTAATTCCTCCCCTAAAGGTAACATATCCTCCATCAAATGATTTGAAGTCTGTGAGGTAAGACATGTTGCCTGTTATGTGCCTTGAACATCCACTATCTACATATCCTTGATTAGCAATATCATTTGAATGTTCCTGCACATATATAGACATATTAGTTTCCTTGGGGTACCCAAGCCATAACTAACTTGGGTTTGCCTCTTGCATCAATGTAATCAAACCTCTTTAGGACTGTTGATGCAACTTTTGATTGGAGTGGTCTCCATATCCAACATGCTGAGGACTTAACATCATTTTCCCTTTTAACCCATTTTGTGGTCCTTGGTCTGACAGTACTAATTTTGGCAGTACCATTTGGTCTAGCAGGACCATTTGGTCTAGCAGGACCTTTTGGTTTTGGTCTCCAATCTTGTGGTTTAACCACATATTTCTTTTCAATGGGACTTTTCACAACTCTTGGTGCATGTTTGAAAGTATTTCTTGCACCCTTAGTAGTTGGTTTTGAGTTAACAGTCTTATTTGGTCTAACAGTATGATCAACTTTTGGTGTGTTAGACTTCACAAAACTTTTTCTGGGGTTTGTTCCATTTGTTTTAGACCTTGATGTACTCCCAGACACCCAATTGTTACAATAAGCATGAGTATGATTAAAGCTACCACAGTAATAGCAGGCCTTATTGTACATAACAAAATCATCACCAAGTTGGTGTGACTTAAGATTGTTCCAATTTCTCTGGCTACCTCTAGGTTTGCTATTACACTTAGCACAACATTCAACTGTTTTCAGAACAGTTTTAGCCTTTGTCTTAATCTCTACACTTTTAGGACTGATTGGTCCTACTTTGTTTCCTTTGTTTGAAACAGTCTCTTTTTCCTCATCATCAGATGTCCAATCTTCAATAATTAGAACATCTGAGTTCTTATCAGTGAGCACCTTTTTCTTAGAGAGTGAAGTATCACGAGTACTCTCAAAAGGTTCACTTTTCTCTACAGGTTTCTTATTATCAAGTGGTTTATTGGTGAATTCATGTAAACCTGATTCTGCAAGATCTAAACCTGGGGGACAGGGGATTCCTCTGTAAGGAGGTGGACAAGTCTTGTATCCAATCCCAGATTTGATTCTCTTGTTCATTTGATTTTCAACTATGCTTCTAGTATAGTCAGAAGCAGTTTCTAATGTGGTAACAGTTAGTTGAATATTATCCTTTGCCAGTTTCACTTTAGCAAACTCAGTTCTTAACAAGTTTATTTCAGCATCTTTCAAAAATATTTTCCTATTAAGAATGCTTTTAGTGTCAGAAAAAGTGAGTTCATTTTCCCTAAAGTGGATTATCTGCTTCTCAAGTTTGGCCATACCACACTTATGATTAACTAGGTCTTGATGAGTTTTTCTTTGTTCTACTTTCAATTCATCATAAACTCTTCTAAAAGTTTCTAATTCTTCAAAAACTTCACAGGTATTAGAACATTTAGTAATTTGTACCTCAGGAGTGGAGAAAGCCATTAAAGCCATTTCATCTGAAGTTGACTCCTCTTCACCCATAAAGCTCCAATCAAAACCCAGCCTATCAATAGCTACCATAGCTTTAGGCTCAGTGACTTCCACAGCCTTGCACTTGTTCTCAAAGCTTCCCTTGTTCTTGTTCTCAAAACCTCTTCCCTTATCATCCTGCTTCTTTGGTCTTCTACACTCTCTTGAGTAGTGACCTTTCATGTGGCAGTTGTAGCACTCCACTTTAGATTTGTCATACCCAGCAGGCTCATTACCATTTATGGTAATCTTCTTTCCGGTCCTCATCAGTAATTTCTTAGCCCTTATGCTAAGAAGTGAAAGTTGCCACTTTATGTCCATTTCTTCAAGATCATCATCATGGATCTCTTGAATATCTTCAAAAGTCAATATGGAACCATTGTGTTGTGATGTCAGGAAAGCACAACCAATTGTTTCATCTAGAATTGTTTTGGTACTGCTAGAAGTATTGGCAGTACCAAAATTTGTGTTGGCAGTACCTTCTTCTACACCATCTTTTTCTTCATCTACTATCCTTGAGGTGCTGGGAGATGTTACAAAGGCCATATTCCCTGAGCTTGAACTAGTAGACTTCTTCACTTCATGCTCTACTATCTTGAAGTTACTGTAAAGATCATTAAGACTCATTTGATCAATATCTGGTTTGTTTTTCCAGACAATGACATGCATGGCCCATTCAGAGGGTAAACTCCTAAGGAATTTGGAGTTTAAGTCTTCTTGAGATATCAGCACTTCATGAATGGCTAACTGACTTGAAAGCTTTTGTAATCTATTGAACATGCTGTCCAAAGACTCATTTGTTGTGGCTGAAAAGTTTTCAAACTGTTGTTTGAGGAGAGTTTTCTGAGTTTTCTTGGTGGCATCATTTCCACCAAATCTAGCCACAATAGCTTGAAAGAGGGTTTTAGCACATTTGTACTTGTTGAAGATCAAAAGCTGGTCATTTGGAATAGACATGAGAAGCATACTCCTTGCCTTAAGATCATTTCTCTTTTGGATTCTTTCTTCTGCGGTTGTTGGGTTTACTTGCACATTTGTTACTATTGCATCGTTCACTGTGGAGGTGGTGATTGTAGGTTTGAATGAGTTTCCTTCTTCAATAATCTCCCAAAGTGCATAGTCTTGCACTTGGAAGTATTGCTCTACCCTCAGTCTCCACATCTCAAACTCATTCTGTTTGAGTAATGGAAGTTTTGCAGACACATTGGTTTGAATGTGTTCAACGTCCATTGTTCTTTTAAATCGTAAATATCAGCCTAGCTCTGATACCACTTGTGAAAGGATTATACAAACACTTGGGATGTTGATCTTAATAATGTGTTTGGGATATTTAGGAATGAATGTGATTTAGTACGCGGAATTTACTATAACACACTTAAAGGAACAAAGGTGGTGAATATGCAAACGTGAATTATAATGAACAATGAACACAACTTGAATAACACAAAACGATCCAATATTATTTATAAGATAATACGGGTGATCTAAACTATCACCAGGATTACAAAGGTAACCTTGAATCTTTGAATTGTTAAAGGATTTGTGAATTTGTAACTAAGTTACTAGAGAGGTTGTGTTGTTTTTGGATATTGCTAAGTATTTAGGTCAAGAGATATTTTCTAAGGAGGTGACTAAGGGTTCCTTTTATAGGATAAGGACCCCTTATTACAAGTAGTCAAGTTGTGTATTATAATAAGATACTTGGACTTTTCTAACCTACTAATTACAACTTCCAATGTAAAACACTCAGTATAATCTTCTGCACAACTTGGAAGACTGTACTACTTCTACATAACGTGTTACAATGTACAAAGACTAATAATACAACTAAAATATCTAAAAGTAAAATATCTATCAACTTGACGTTTAATCTGGCAGGACCTTCTTTAACTAGCAGTACCTTCTCACCTAGAAGGTACTGTTAGTTTATCTTCAACTTCTTCAAAATGAACTAGTAGACTCTTTGACTTCATCTGGCAGGCTCTTTGACTTAAGCATTTTATTCCCAACATGATATCATCTACATAAACTTGAACAAGAATGATATCTTTGTAATTCTTTCTGATGAAGAGTATCTTGTCTATTGCCCCTCTTCTGTAACCATGTTTTAGCAAAAAGGCAGACAACCTGGCATACCATGCCCTTGGTGCCTGATGAAGACCATAGAGTGCTTTTACTACTTTGTAAACCAAATCAGGATTCTGTGGGTCCACAAATCCCTTTGGTTGAGTAACATAGACCTCTTCTTCAATTCTTTCATAAAGAAATGCACTCTTCATGTCCATCTGATAAACCACAAACCCCATGAATGATGCAAAAGCTAAAATAAATCGAATAGTTTCAACTCTTGCTACTGGTGCAAACACCTCATCATAGTCAATACCCTCCTCTTGTCGATGTCCTTGAGCAACCAACCGAGCTTTGTTTCGAACCACAATTCCCCTAGCATCCCTTTTATTCTTGAGAATCCATTTTGTTCCAATTGCATGCTTTCCTTCAGGTAAAGATACTAACTGCCAGACTTTCTGATTTTGAAACTGCTGCATTTCCTCTTGCATAGCTTCAACCCAATCAGAATTATCAAGAGCTTGAGCTACACTGCTTGGTTCTATTTGAGACAGAAAATAAGCATAGAGGCAATGAAGATAGTCTGTATGATTACTCCTTAGTTGATCCTGAATATAACTCACAAATGCAGATTCTCCAAAACCAAGTTGTTTCAACTTGCTTCTTGTCTGAACAGGTGAATTGGGATATCCAAGTATCAAATATTAAGGATGAACAGTGTTAATCCTCTTGATAGCAGTGGGATTGACATCAAAAGTTGATGCTTGATTAGAGATAGAGGGATTAATTTCACCATCATATGAAGAGTGAGTGAAGATGCCTGTGCTTGATTGATGATGAGGATCCTCCAACTTAGATCCTGAAGAGAGTGAATTCCCAAGGTCCGAAGGACTTGGGTACCTTGTAGGCGGTTCATTGAAACCCATTGTATCAGCAGAAGAAGTGGACAAAGAACCAGCAGGAATTGGGACATCAGCAGGAACATAAGAGCTATTAACAGAATTGGTAGCAGCAGCAGGAACCGGAACACCACCAGCAGAATCCAGATTCTTGCGGGCTTCATCATAAGCTTTTTGTAAGATCTCCTCTGTTTCTTGTGAGAATCCAAAACCAAACTTTTCAGCAACTTCCTTGGCATCATATTCTTGCCTTTGAAGCCTAGCAAGATCTTCAGCAAAACTTAAATTATCTTCAGCCTTATCAGAAGAATCTTTGAGCTCAGTACCTGAAAAGTGGTTAGAGGGAAAAGAAGGAACAACAATGGGTCGTTCATCACCCTCTGAGTCTGAATCATCATCTGAGGTACCTAAAAAGAAAGTCCAAGAAAACCTGCTAAAGTCATCTGTAATCACCAGGCAGTAGTATTTATGGTCAACACTTCTGATGGAAGTAGGACCAAAGAGATCCATATGTAGTAGCTGAAGAGGCTCTGTGATGGTGCTCACAGCAGTAATGGCCTTGTATGAAGCTTTGTGTTGCTTTCCTTTGTTGCAGGCAACACAATTATGGTCATTGGTGAAGGTCTTGAGGGGGAGTCCATGTACCAATCCATTCTTGGCCAGTTTGTTGATGGTCTTGAAGTTCACATGTGCCATCCTCCTGTGCCATTTGGTAGATTCATCCACAGAAGCTTTTGCCACCAAGCAAGCCAAATCACCCTCAGGATGGACATCATTCAAATTAAAGCTGTAAAGGTTGAACGTTCTTGGAACTTTAAGTACAATCTGACTCTCATCAGGTAACTTGAAATCTTTGGATAGCACAAGACAATCTGTTTCAGTGAAGAGAACATTGTTCTTCTTGTCACAAATTTGTGAGACAGAGAACACATTAAAGTTCTGGAGTTCCTTCACATAAAAGACATTCTCAAAATCCAGCTTTGATGTCCTAATAGTTCCCTTCCCTGTTATCTTGCCATCTCCTCCACCAAATGTCACAGTCCCTCCATTAAAGGGTACAAAATCATGCAGTCTCTCAATGTTTCCTGTCATACTCCTGGAACATCCACTGTCAACAATCCCTACATCTTTACTTCTAAGAGGATTATCCTACAACAAAAGAATACATACAACAATATGAGATACATGGGAGACCCAAGCCATTACTGACTTGAGCCTGCCTTGTGGATCAATAATAATTAAACCATGGAGATTGATGAGATCCACCATTGTTCTTGAACCCCATTCTCATATATTGGTCATTGTTTCTCCAAGAACAACCTGCTGAGGACTTAACAGCAGTATCCCATCTTGCCCCCTCCCTTTGCATTGGGTTATAATAATACACAGGCCTATAATCATTCTGAAAATAAGTGCTTGTAGGTCTGTAGAAAGGTCTAGCAGCTTTTCTTTTCCAACCAGCAGGATTGGGATTACCAGCAGCAACTGGCTTACCAGCAGCAATAGGCTTACCAGCTGCAACTGGCTTACCAGCAGCAACAGGTTTGCCAGCAGGAAAAGAATTCATTCTTGCTGCTTGAGGAACATATGGGGGAATATCACTAACATTGTTCCACATAGGCCTAGTTTGTTGTTGTCCACCACACATGCTCATCTGTTTCTCATAAAAGTCACAGTCTTTGATAAGATGAGCATAACTACCACACACAAAACATGACTTCTTTCTAAAAGATTTATTCTTAACATGACATTTCTTATTGCAACCAGAATTATCAAAACCACAAGATGAATCAAAATTATTCTTAACAGAAGTAAAACCAGAAACATCATTGTTTGAAACAGAACCAAAACTAGAAACATCATTATTTTGAATAAAAACAGAAGAATTGTCTTCAAAAGCAGCTGTCTTTGAATGAGATTCATCCTTAGCTACTTCTGAGGAGAAATCTTCAGACTTGGTGGTGGTAGACTTGACACTTGAATCACAAGAAGCAAAATCATTTGTCTTGATTTCTGAAGATTTGTCACTGTTAGAACAAGAGACAAAATCATTAGAGTCACAATCAAGATTAGGCAAGTCACTGGACTTTTTGCCATAGGACATATATGATTCATTTAAGTCTATGTCAATCTCTGAGTGGATAGGGGAGGGTTTAAACACACCTCTTATGGGTGGAGGAACAACATTCATTCCTCCTTCTTTGACATACTTTACAGGAATTTGGTAATTTGGCTCCTTAGGGGTAGGGTCAAATATACTTGGGTCATTAGGGTCATAAATATCATCTGGCCCAACTTCATACCCTAATCCCCTCTTACGCCTTACAGACTGAGTACTGTTATTTAATTTGACTAGGTTTTTAGCTGATTCTTGCCATGCATTTTGTCTAGCCAATTCAGTATCTAACTTAGCCTGTAATTCCTGATTTTCTAATTTGACCTTATCATATTCTCTTTCAACATATTTTAACTCATTAGTGGTGTACTTTAAGTCTCTCTCCAAAACCTTTATCTTTTCCTCATAAGCTAACTGATTCTTTTCGTACCAAACCTTTTGTTTTTCTAACGTATTAAGCGAGTTTCTATAGGCTTGATCTTTAATAAACAATTCTCTATATTGAGGCTCTATATAATCAAATTCCTTTTTCAGCTCATCATATTTAACATCACAACCAAATGGATAATTTTGTACCTGAGATGGGTAGCCTAGCAAAGCAAAATCCTCAGCCACTTGTGTCTTCTTTCCAGCTCCATCTATCATCCCATAGTTCTTTGGAGCTCCTTTTACTGCATCAGCTACCTCATGTTGTTCCCAATCCAGCATAGAATCCACAGACAACAAGGCTTTGGGATCTTCTGACTCCAATTCTTGAATCTTGAAAGCAAAATACCTTGCTTTGTCATCCACCTTCTTATCTGGGCATTCTCTAGCAAAGTGACCTGGTTGTGAGCATTTGTAGCATGTCACCTTCCTTTTGTCAAACCTTGCACCTTCCTGTCCATCGAATTTGATCCTCCTCCTTTCCTTCTTCTTAAATCTGTTGGCCCTTACTGACAGCATAGCAAACTGCCCCTTGATGTCCATCTCTTCCAGATCCAATTGATCAATCTGGTCAAAATCTTCATAAGAAATCTGCTGTTTTGATGTACTATCAGCAACTAATGAATGAAGGGCCTCCTCAACCACATTGCCAGATCTTGGCTATGTTCTAGGTGTAGCAGGGGAATAGGAAACAGATGAAGAAGAGGTAGTTGGGCTACCACCATATGAGTCCTTGTTAGTACTGGTGGCACTGACAAATGCAGTATTAGATGAAGTATGAGATGAGTAGGTTGAATACCCTTTGATGTCAATTTCAAGGGTCTTGAGCTTGTTGTAAAGATCATCAAAACTCATGAAATCGAGCCCACCTCTTGTCTTAAGGGTGATGGAAACCTGAGACCAGGAGCGAGGCAGAGCCCTCAAAAACTTGGTGTTGCAGTCTTCATTTTCTGGCTTGGCCTGCAACTGGTTGAGTTGGCTCAGGATCTTTTGAAACCTGTCATAACCTTTGTGAATCCCTTCAGCCTCAGAGATCCTAAACTCCTGGAACTCCTGCTTGAGCATGGATTCCTCATCTTTTTGGACTCATCATTCCCTCCAAATCTAGCTTTTATAGCACGCCAGATTTCCCTAGCATCATCCAGGTGATGAAAGTCACCCATATGATCTTCTAGGAGAGCCTGAAGCAAAAGAGTTCTTGCTTTGGTCTCCCTTTGAAGAGCAATATGCTCTTCTGCAGACATAGGTGGAAGAATAGTGATGTTGCCTTTCTCATCCCTTCCTGTTCTCTTCATGTCGTTCCCTTTCAGGATCACATTCCATAGGTTATGATCACTGTTAGAGATTCAGTACTCCATCTTCATAGCCCAAATCTCGTACTCATCTTTCTGAAGGTATGGGAATTTAGCATTACTGTTAGACACAGTGGTTGTGACTATTTGTTGTTGGACTTGTGAAGTTTCAGGTTTTTCATTATTGATGACAGAATTTTCAGGGTTTTCGCCTTCCATTGAAAAAGGGTTTAGGAGATTGTTTAGAGAACTTTTTCTTCTTTATCAGAGATCCTCACCAGGCTCTGATACCACTTGTAGGATCGTGCACCTTGATAGATCTTATGAGCTTGGTGGAACTCGTAGAAAACTTATGTAAACACAAGCAAACTACTTTGAGAATCTCTGAACAATAAACTTGTATTCAGGCGGAAACCAAACACAAGAGTTAAAGAAGAATAACTATAATACTTTGATCCTCTATGGATCGTTTATTTCACTAATGATAATGTTTTTCAAGTCGTACATAAACCCTAGCTGCATGTTTCTTTTATAGACTAAGAAACCCTAATACAGCTCATAACAAACCGTGTAAAGAGATATACACAAATCTCTTCCTAGAATAAATCTAACAAACATACTAAAAATACGCTATGACCAGCAGCAATGAACACTGCCAGCAGAAACGAATCAAAGCTACCAGCAGGAACCATGACCAGCAGCAACTAATACTATCAGCAGGAACCGCTTTATACTAACAGCAGCAATGAACTATTAAATAAATTATAAAATTCCTAACAACTTCCATCATCAAACTTTCACAAAGGAAAAAAAAAGTCTAGATTTAACCCAAACGACGATGATAGTTTCATGAATCTCCTAAACACCGGGTGGAATAACCCAAACACCAAGTCATCTTCAAACCCGAACGCACCATCACCCAACAACCAAATCCCTAACTCACTTGGCTTGTCGAGAAAAGAACTTTACTTACAGCATCAATGAATGCTATATTGGGAACAACAACAACAACAACAATACCACCTAAACACCAATTTCTCTAATCTTCAATTCACACAACAATCACAACAATCTCAAACAGAAACCCATGATGTTCCCGAGACACCTACGTCTCCTCCAAAGCCATACAAACGAGGTGGCAAATGAAAGGAAAAAAAATGAAAGTCCCCAAACCATTTGAGGTGGATGAAGAAAATACCGACTTCATCAAACGTTGGAACCAACACGAGGAAAAATTACTTGCCACATGTTATGTGGCCACGACCGAGGATTCACAAGTGGTTCGTTTACAAAGCAAGGATAAATTTTGGCAATGTGAAAAATGAGTTCAATAGACTCAATTTTCAAAAGCGAAACAAGGATATGATTCAAAGAAAATGAAAAACGTTGAACCGTGATTGCACAAAGGATACATTTTTTTCGTTATTAATTTTTTTTTCCGTTTTTTATAATTTTTTTCTCGTGTTGGTTCCAAGTTAACAAGTCACTTAGTTAAATCCAAGATTGTCGATACATCATTCAAATGTTCCCAAAACCTAGAAAGAAATACCAAAAAAACATCCAAACTGCCTAAAGAGGTTCAGAAAACAAAAACACTCAATAATACGAAAAGCACACTTTTTGACTGGTTGTGTCGATTCTTCTTCGAATTCAGTTGAAAAATACGGAGGTTCAAGACACAACCTAATAACGGGTCTCCGGTAAGGTGTTGTTGTGTTTTTGTTTCGTTTGGATCGATGATGAACTTCTTTTGAGATGCATGTAAAATCAGTTACAATTAAAGAGAAAATCTGAGACCTTGATTTTATTTTCGTTTAACTTTGTTGTTCTTGTGTCAAGATCTATGATGGGTTTGTGAAGATCATTATAGATATGTGATTATGTGACATTTTTCTAAACCTGAGATTTTATTTTAATTTTTGGGTTCAGTTTAAATGAGATGGGTTTGAATTTTGATGCGTGGTTTTGCATCCTTACAACAGGTTTTACCTCTCGAGGGATCTCAAGAGGCTTACAACCCCACCAGGCAGTGTACCTGACCGATGTAGTATAGTGTAGTGGTAAGTACGGGGGATTGATCGTTCTCCACAGGGAATAGTGTTCGTTAGGTATGAAAAACTACTCTAATTAGGTCTAAGGGTGAAGGAAGATTATTTTTGTATTTTTTATAATTTTTTATGAAAGCAAGTAAAATCTCGGGTTTGAAAGAGTGGGAGGAATTAGTTGCTAGTCAACTAACCCAAATAACTACAATTGCAAATAAAATAAAATAACAGAAAATGAAAAGGTGGGTAAAACTTATATGGAGAGAAATGTGTTTACTTAGATTTCCTTACTCCCTAACTATCTTTTACCGGTTGATTAGTGTGTATTAATTGCGTGGATGACGGGTGTATTCCTTAATACCAATCGTGGGGTGGCGTACGTACTTCCCCAACTCTACAAGCTCCTACTTCACTCCTATGTCGAGCCGGCTAGGAAGCTCCTAACATGGGATCACTAGAATTCGCTCATGCATTAAATACAACCATAAAAACCTTAGTACGCATTGGTTCATGTTTCTTAAGACGTTCAAGCAAGTTACCGAATAGGAAGTTAGCCAGTTTTCTTAAGCCTAACATAGATGAACAATCATCCAATACAATTAATAACATACTAATAACCAATAATCAATAGTTAGGTTTCATTAGATCTAAGCAAACACAAGATAAATCTAGCCTAGCATGTTAATCAAAAGACAAGAACAAGATGTAATCAAACAACACATAGACATATTGAATGATTAAATAAACACTTATCTTCAATTAAACATGGGAGATCCAAGGGTATGAAAACCCTTAAAAATGGCAGAAATTCGTCTTAGGGTTTCTCCTCCAAAGTTACACAATAAGTTCCACACTAATGACAAAAAATAGCAAAACTATATATAGAGTTTAAGGGCTGACGGCGTCACGTTGTAGATCCTGACGCCGTCACCTCGCCGCTTTTAGGGTTCCCGGATGGCCTTCCTGACGCCGTCCCTCTTTAGACCTCCAAAATCCGCTCTGGCTTATCAAAGCTTGACGCCGTCAGAATATTGCTTGATGCCGTCACTCTTTAAGTTAAACCATGATGGCCTTGATCACTTCAAATGGTGACGCCGTCAGATTTTTCATGCAAAATTCTCTGGCTTATCATGAGTAATTTTCATATCCACTTTTTTTTGCCAAGCCATGACGCCGTCTGGACCAATCCCTGACGCTGTCAAAGGTACATTCCAGCATAATTTTGAGACTTTGTCATTTTCTTCACTTTTATGCTCCAAAAACGTCCAAAATGCTTCCTTTTCCAGATTTCTTCTCAAAAGTACCTAAAATGACAAAAGGAACGATTTAGGGCAATATTTGATCAAATAAATACGATTTAGGGCTTAAATGACCCCTTAAAAGCGTTACACTTTTCACTTCATCAAATACCCTTACACTTGAGATTTGCTTGTCCTCAAGCAAATGCGCTTTTATTCTAATTAAAATACAAGTTAGGGGTCATTTAATGCTAATATAAAAGTAATTACAACAAACAGTCATTCCACTTTAATCATAATAAGCACGGAGATTACAAACTAGCACCTCACTAGTAGTGTTTAGATACTCACATCTCTCAAGTGTCATCAAAATAAATCTCATAAATGAAAACGGATAATATCTCTCACTACCTGTCATAGCAAATAGATTACCATAGGCTTGGGAAAGGATCAAAAACCTCCTCCACTAGGCGTAAGCACCTAAGATAAACTATCAAAGAGGGCTTTTAAATGGGTTATAACGTGAGGTGTAGGGATATGATAAACACGGTTTTGTTGGATAAGGGATATTTTACTGGTGGCGAGTTAAAGATCTTGATTAATTACATGTACAATATGGCGTTGCTAAGCCAAGACTAGACTCGACTTAAGCTAAAAACAAAATAACAAAAACATAAAATAAACATAAAATGAAACGGGATGGTAGTCCGTATGTTTTTTCTACTCTTCTTTTTCTCATTTTTTTGTATTTTTCTTGATTTTTTCGATTTTTTTTTTTTTTTTTTTTTCATACACTCTTGCCCTACCATCCAAAATAATACATCATAGGGGCGTTGCATTCCCCTTACACTTGAACTTTTACATAACTTTACAAATAACTATTCTAATGACTCGAATTAAGATAATCGAAACACTTGGAGTACTTTTAAAATATTTAGCACATATGGGGGTAATAAATGATGTTCTTCCCCATTACTCCATTACACTAGTACTTTACCCATGAGTCCCAATCGTCCCAAAACAATATGTACAAGGATATGACTCGACTTAGCAACCATGTAATCAACTAGATAATTAACTTGGGTTTAAACAAATGTTGTCACAATAATGCACTAAAAATGAGTGCATACAAGGTAGGCTAAGGCGATTTGGGTGTACATTTAAGTGGGGTGTAAACAAATTCTTCCTTTAAGTAAAATGCTTAAAGGTCGAAACGAAAAGATAGGCTCTGAGGGGTATCGTGTACTAAAAATGAGTACAACGCAAAGGGTGTGGGAGAATTACTTGACCAATGTAGCCAAAGTAATTATAACAAAAACACAGGTGTAAAACAATGGGTTAATCCTAATGCCTCTTATCATGTAGTAAATCTAACTACACGAATGTAGTCTCACTTGTGGCCTCGGAATGGTCCTAACGCAAGTTCTAGAATCTAAGTGCTACCGGTACACACATCATAGCATAAATGCTTTTCCTACCAATTCTAGGGGCGAACCTCACATATTTGGGGGTGGAAAATTTTTTAGTGGTACGGTTTTTGTGCTAGTCATATAACTCCTATCCATGAGACGCTCATTAAGATCAAAGTTTCACTCCTATATGTTGTAAAAAATTTTAAATTTGGCACTAAAATTGCCCTAACAGGTATTTCTCTCAGTTTTATTACACATCTACCATTAAACAAACAAAAATCAAGCGTAATAGCATTCTCTAATCGTACTTTACCCCCCTTACACTTAAGATGAACATTGTCCCCCATGTTCAAATAACAAGATGTAAAAGTAATAAGGTAAAAGAATGAAATCAAATACTCCCCTGATTCACTCGGTGGATAATGTGGTAACACGGTTAGATCTTCTTCCAAGAGAATGTAGAAGCTTTATGACTAATGCATTGCCAAAAGCTTGATCCAACATACATCTCCTTGTCCAAAATAACCTGTTAAACCTGAGAAAACAAACACGAAAACCTGCATAACATCGGCGGGATAAACTCTATATAAGGATATAATGCTTGTGGAATGATAATTTTGCAGATTCCTGGAGATTATAAGTTAGAGATTTAATAAAAACTTTTTATGAAAACAAAACTTTCAAATATTTCAGAAAATTCAAATCTGACGCCGTCAGGTTGTAAATCCTGACGCCGTCAGAAATGATCTGACAGAATTCTCATGTTAAGTTTCCGAAAAATTTCTGGAAAAACCTATACCTTACTTCCTGGAAATCCTGCAAAACATCATTATGACTCGATACAAGCATTTGACTCAAACAAATACGAATATGTATGTTAATTTATTATTGTCACGATTCATGTTCATTTGTGTTCTAATAAACCGATTTGGATTTCCCTTACACTTATCTTTTTGCAAAATACCTTTATATGTAGTTAAGATGAAGTTAAAAACAAGATAAAGCATTTTCACAATTTACTTTTGAACATGAATCAATAATAATAAAAATTAAACACACATACGGAAACAAATAAAATCAAACAAACAAATAAATAAACACTCAAAACAAATAAAGCTTGGGTTGCCTCCCAAGAAGCGCTTTTCTTTATTAACGAGTCTTGTAGCTAGACTCAAAGTCCTTCTACCCTATGTAAGTGAGCTCGTCATCGAGGACGTCTTTAGGGTTAAGCTTGGATTGAAGTTTCCTATTGGTCCGCTTAGTACAATATATCTTTTCAAACTTCTCTCCATCCGGGTCATACAAAGTCATCTTAATATGCCATGACCCATCTCCATCTTTGGGTGGTTTGTCCCAATCCCACTTATGATCATTGTCCTCACGAATCCACTTATTCATCCCTAGGTTAATTGGCAAAACTCCTAGGAAATCAATCATCTTCCTAAAAACTAGAGGGTCTTCAAATGGATCCAATTCAGTGTCCCTAGCCAAGAGTTGCTCTACCGTATGTGTTCGGTTCACGAAGTCCTCTTCTAGGTAAAATGGGCGTTGGGGTCCTATGAAGTCTCTATCGATCCAAGGTCCATATCTAGATGGTCTCCTATTTAATTCTAACGAATGGGGTGTTGGTTCCTCACTAGTATCATAGGCATGTTTCTTAACATCATAGACTGACCAAGTATCACCTTCTCCTACCGCTATCTTAGATTCCTTGCAATCAATCATAGCACTAGCGGTCGCCAAAAATCCTCTACCTATCAACAAGGGGCATGTAGGGTCGCTAACCATATCAAGGACGTGGAAATCGGCTAAAATGGTTAGTTTTCCAATGTGTACTAATACGTCCTTAACTACTCCAACCGGGTAAGCAACACTCCCATCCGCTAAGCCTATTATCACCTCAGTTTCTTCATGTTTTCCTAGTTTTAGAGAGGTGTAGAGAGGTAACGGAAGTAGGTTAAGGCTTGATCCAAGATCGGCTAATATGTCATAAGCCTCCGAATTACCGATCTTGCAAGGTAGAACAAATAAGCCCGGATCATCTAACTTCTTAGGTAGCTTGTTTTGAACAAAGGCGGTCCCTTTTTCGCCTAACTTGAGCTTCTTCTCATCCAACACATCAATAACCGGACTTTCAAGGTGGAGCTCCTTGAATTCTTCGTCAAGGTTTTAAGTGGAAGGTGTTTCAACTATGACTTGGGTTTGTTTGAAACAAGTGCTCATGGAATTGACCGAATAATATTGTGGACAAGAACTAGGAGACGAAACCGACGAGATGGCGTTGACGTTTAGTTTCGGGTTCTTGACTGTGTTGCTAGGGAGTGCTCCCATTTCTCGGTCATTGAGGGCTTTCAACAAAGTGTCAATCTTATTGGTCATCTCGCTTTGTTTTTGTTTGAAATCGGCTTCAAACTTGGCCAAACGAGCTTCTTGAGATGCCATAAATTGAGACATCAATCCTTCAAAGTTATTGGTACTACCATTGTTGGAAGGATTGTTGTTGAAAGTACGGTTCGAGTTGGAACCGCTTGATTGGAAACGATTAGGTGGGTTGGAAGAATTGGTTTGTTGTGTGTTTTGGTTTTGTTTCCACCTAAGGTTTGGGTGATTTTTCCATGAGGGGTTGTATGAATCACCGTAGGGGTTTGGCTCGAGTTTGAAAGTGTACCACTTGTCTCCCGCTCCGTCGATACGCGAGGATGCGTAGTCCGCAAAAGCTTGTTCGAGGAGTTCCATGCAATCACGAGTGTCGTGGGGACCACTACATAATTCACATGAAGAAGTGATTTTGTTCACTTGGCTTGAAGGTTTAGGAGCCTCGTAGGATTTCATAAGAAACTTGACTTGGTCTTCAAGTTCTATGATCCTACGGTCGGAAGTGCTTGAATTGTTCGAAGGCAAAGATATTGCCTTGACCGTTTTATTCAAATCACGGGGATCACTCCAACTTTCGTTGTCATAAAGAGCAAGATCTTCTAGGAGAGCCCATGATTGTTCCGCACTTAGATCACGTAGCTTACCACTGGCCGATTGGTCAATGGTTTGCCTCGTGGAAAGATTGATATGGTCATAGAAGATTTGGACTTGGAGCCAAAGTTCTATGCCATGGTGAGGGACTTTTTGGAGTAAGTCCTTGAATCGAGTCCATGCCTCGTAGAGGGTTTCGCCTTGACGTTGTTGGAACATCAAGATATCATTCCTTAGCTTGGTAGTTCTTCCCGTGGGAAAAACTGAGCAAGGAAGCGAGTGGTGAGATCATCCCAAGAGGTGATGGATCCTGTGGGTAGACGCTCTAGCCATTGACTAGCTTGGTCCCGCAGAGAGAATTGAAAGAGACGCAGTCGGGTCGTCTCTCGAGTGGCAACATCAAGGTCTATGAAATCAACGATTTTGAGAAAGTCCTTGAGATGTTGATTAGGATCTTCGGAACGAAGTCCATGGAATGCGCATCCGCTTTGCACCAACCGGATGGTGTCGGATCGCAAGGGTGTGACATTGGCTCCTTGAGTGAGCTCAATGGTGTTTCGATAGCCATGGTGGCTAGGACGAGAGTAGTCTCCTAAGGTACGGGCTCTAGGAGGTGGGTGTTGTTGTGGTGGTGGGTTGTTGGGATCAAGGATATTACCACCTTCCATGATGCCGGATGGTAATGGTTACGAACAAAGAAACGAAGAAAAAAGATAGACTAAAGAAAACCTAGAAAAACAAAAATCTCACTAGAAAGGAATCTAGTGAGTAGACCTAATAAAATAAAAATTCAACCTAAACAATAACTATTCCCCGGCAGCGGCGCCAAAAACTTGATGCATGGTTTTGCAACCTTACAACAGGTTTTACCTCTCGAGGGATCTCAAGAGGCTTACAACCCCACTAGGCAGTGTACCTGATCGATGTAGTATAGTGTAGTGGTAAGTACGGGGGATTGATCGTTCTCCACAGGGAATAATGTTCGTTAGGTATGAAAAACTACTCTAATTAGGTCTAAGGGTGAAGGAAGATTATTTTTGTATTTTTTATAATTTTTTATGAAAGCAAGTAAAATCTCGGGTTTGAAGGAGTGGGCGGAATTAGTTGCTAGTCAACTAACCCAAATAACTACAATTGCAAATAAAATAAAATAACAGAAAATGAAAAGGTGGGTAAAACTTATATGGAGAGAAATGTGTTTACTTAGATTTCCTTACTCCCTAACTATCTTTTACCGGTTGATTAGTGTGTATTAATTACGTGGATGACGGGTGTATTCCTTAATACCAATCGTGGGGTGGCGTACGTACTTCCCCAACTCTACAAGCTCCTACTTCACTCCTATGTCGAGCCGGCTAGGAAGCTCCTAACATGGGATCACTAGAATTCGCTCATGCATTAAATACAACCATAAAAACCTTAGTACGCATTGGTTCATGTTTCTTAAGACGTTCAAGCAAGTTACCGAATAGGAAGTTAGCCAGTTTTCTTAAGCCTAACATAGATGAACAATCATCCAATACAATTAATAACACACTAATAACCAATAATCAATAGTTAGGTTTCATTAGATCTAAGCAAACACAAGATAAATCTAGCCTAGCATGTTAATCAAAAGACAAGAACAAGATGTAATCAAACAACACATAGACATATTGAATGATTAAATAAACACTTATCTTCAATTAAACATGGGAGATCCAAGGGTATGAAAACCCTTAAAAATGGCAGAAATTCGTCTTAGGGTTTCTCCTCCAAAGTTACACAATAAGTTCCACACTAATGACAAAAAATTGCATAACTATATATAGAGTTTAAGGGTTGACGGCGTCACGTTGTAGATCCTGACGCCGTCACCTCGCCGCTTTTAGGGTTCCCGGATGGCCTTCCTGACGCCGTCCCTCTTTAGACCTCCAAAATCCGCTCTGGCTTATCAAAGCTTGACGCCGTCAGAATATTGCTTGACGCCGTCACTCTTTAAGTTAAACCGTGATGGCCTTGATCACTTCAAAGGGTGACGCCGTCAGATTTTTCATGCAAAATTCTCTGGCTTATCATGAGTAATTTTCATATCCACTTTTTTTTGCCAAGCCATGACGCCGTCTGGACCAATCCCTGATGCCGTCAAAGGTACTTTAAAGCATAATTTTGAGACTTTGTCGTTTTCTTCACTTTTATGCTCCAAAAACGTCCAAAATGCTTCCTTTTCCAGATTTCTTCTCAAAAGTACCTAAAATGACAAAAGGAACGATTTAGGGCAATATTTGATCAAATAAATACTATTTAGGGCTTAAATGACCCCTTAAAAGCGATACACTTTTCGCTTCATCAAATTTGGTTATTGTTGATAGTTGACTGTTGTTGTTCGATTGTTGTTCAAGTTGGGATGGGGAATTGAGGTTCTTGTATGAAAAATAAATGAGTTGTAAAATGTATTCTTATTCATCACAAATAAAAGGAAACCAATTACTGTAAAACATTTCTTAAATTTGATAATTGGCCAAAGTAATAGGAAACTAATAAAATGTATTTTTTTAATGGGTTTTGTTAACCACAACCCTACACAACCTTTTAAACATACTTTAATTAAAAATTTTGCATTAAATGAACACTAAACACTCTATGTTTAATATCACATTTCATGTTTAAAATGAAAGAATATGTATAATTATGTATATATTACTTCATTTAATACAAAAATTTTAATTAAGTTATGTTTAAACACAACCCCATGGGTTGTCGTTAATAAAACCCTTTTATAATTTACTGATATAAAATTACGTTTGGAAACTTTTAACCGAGGCTACTTGAAATGGTTACCAAAATTATGTGATAACGGTAGATAATGTACCCGTTTTCCTTTTAATACTAATTGACCTAGGTAATTATGGATGCTATCTGACACGGTAATTTGAAAAGGACTAATTCAAAACCGTTCTTGTACACATGTAGAAAAGTGTATAGTAGAAAAGTGAATAACAAATACTCATTCCGTCCCATATTAAGTGTCCACTTTCTAAATGCATAAAGTTTAAAAAAATTCCACTAACTACACTTTCCACCAATCAAATATCATTATTACCCACTAAAGTCTCTTCTCATTGGTTGGAATAAAATACGTACACTTAATTTAGGACATCTCAAAATTTCATTATGGACACTTAATATGGGACGGAAGGAGTAATAAATTGTGAACAGTTGTCGGAGTTGGTGCCTGATGATTGTGGTGGGTGGTGGTGCTGGTAGGTGAATAAGAAAAAGAGTAGAATTGTTGGTGGTAGGACCAACATGAAAATTATTATAAAAAAAATAAACAAATAAATAATTGAAAAATGAGTGAAAGGACAAAAATTAAAGAATAAAAAAATGCATTAAAGAAAAAAAAACGTGCATGAAATGACAAGAACAGTGAAAGGACAAGCATACGTCTCATGTGTCTGGCATGTGACTGAATATAACGAGGAAAACTAATGTCGTTAACAAAACTGGCCCAGACGCGTAATATTCAGAAACGTTAGGGACTCGCCAAGTGAATTTTCTCGAAAATGGACTAAAAATAAAATATAGCCAAACCACAAGGACCATTGGTGTATTTTACTCTAATAATAATAATAATAATAATCAATATTGCAAAAATCGTGAATCGGTAGTCGGGCGGTCGACCACCCTGCAGCGATTAATCGGTCAACGCGGTATTAATCGGATTGGCATTTCCTGCAAGTTTTGTGTATTTCTGGAGACCAAACTAAAGATTTTAAGTGATTACTAGCCTACTATGTTTCCAAACCTCAATAAAAGGCTCCAATTCTGATTATGAGGCCCATTGTGCGTTATAAGTGAAATAAACGATCCTCAAATTAAGTAGAATGCCTAAATTAATATATTTTTTAAGTTAACCGATTAGACCAATTCGGCCGATTTTTGACTGATTAGTGGTCGATTTTTGCCTAGGCCCATTTTTTTCACAGATTTTCAAAAATCAACAAGGTATAAGGCCGATTACTGATTAATCGGCCGATTCGGCCGATTTTTGCAACATTGATAATAATAATCGCCCTCTGGATGTATTTTGGATCCACGTTAGAAGATAACGGGAAAAGGTTTGCATCGTTCATCCTTAGGGATGTGTAATGTCTCGTTTATTGACGGAGGGATGTATATATCTGAACTTTTCTGACAATGATGTATGGTATGAAAATTGACAAAAATTCAAAATTAAAATATAATGTTTAGTAATTAGTGGGTGTATATTTTCATACCGTATAAATATAATGAATTGATATTGTATTCTACTCACTTACGACTATAAGTCACTGTCAACCAATTTGACCTCATACCTCCATAATATTAACAGCTTTCGCCTATATATTGTCGCAACATCACGAATGTAATTTACTATTTTTATATGAGCTAATTATCTGTAAAGTTATTGTATAGGAAAACATAAAATTGAAAAAACATTTTCTATCTTTTATAGAAAATTTTAATCGCGCGTTACACGTTGCCACAACACGCGAATATGCTACTAGTGTGTGGATAATTTTTTTTTTTGAATGGCGAATTTTTTAATAATTTGGATAAGACTTCGCACCCGCCTCACCGGCGAGCTCTCATCCACCACTGGCCAGACTATGTTGTCTTAACCGGGCCCACGCTGGCTATGGGGATTCAACGACGTCCCTCCGGAAACCGTACCGTCTCCACACAAGATTAACTTGCTGAAGTAACGGCCGGATGAAAACCTAGCTTCGGCTCGGTTCGAACCTTAAGCCACATCGGGATCGAACTTCATTGCCTGGTACCAACAGAGCATTGTGGCCTAACTGTGAAGACTTTCTAGTTTGATCACCCAAACCGGTACTACTTTCATACTTACTCACTTAACTGAGTAAGTGCTAGCCACTAGACCATAAGCCTGTTGGTTATACAAGATAAGATAGATAAATTGGGCGTACTGACGTTATACAAGATATTTTGTGGATTAAAACAAGAACAGTTGCCAAATACGTTTATGATTCATCAGCTCCCATTTAGGTTTTTTTTTTGTTTTCTGTGGTGGGATGGCGCTACATGGAATGCGATGTTTTGTACTCACGAAAGTATGATAACTGAATTTGCATGTGCATGTTTGCAAAATTGTTTTTACATAAATGGTTTTATCTATCTATTCATTACACAAACACCGCATGAAAATGAACAAAATAATTAAAATAAAGGTATTCTTAGGATATTCATTTAAGTTTGTCTACATTTTTTGTCCATTGATATATCCTGAAACTTTTGTTGTTTAAACGTTTGTAATTTTTTCCTTTATTAAGAGTGTTGTTATATCTTCTTATATTTTATTTCTACTCATCCATTCTGTTACTCGCACAAAAATACATGCATTATCCACTCACTATTTATCTTCATCTAAACTGTGAGTTTTGTAAAAATATTAAGTACAGATAAATATCATTTCTCTTACGTGTATATTCCTTTCGTCAACATCAAACATGTCTTATAAATTTATAATACTTTAGATAATTAATTGGAATATCTAACATTTTTTTTCTTTTAATTTGAAGTAAAACATATTAAAACTTCGAATGACACTTGGAGAGGAAGTTAAACATACTTTAAATCTGCAAAACAATCTAAAAAATAGTATATGCATGATATTATATCTAGGAAAATAAATATGCTTATGCGTAACTAGCAAAATTTTAAATGAAACTAAAAAAGTAAAACATATTAAAACTTTGAATGACACTTGGAGAGGAAATTAAACATACTTTCAATCTGCAAAACAACCTGAAAACATTATATGCATGATATTATCTAGGAAAATAAAAAGTAATATGTTGTAAGCCTAACTAGCTAAATCTTAAATGTGGAACTAAAAAATGCTTTAAACGGTGATAATGAAAAACATTCCAGTTGCAAACTTGCAATGTCATTTTTTATACAACATCTTATTTTTCTTTCTATGCAGAAGTAATGGGCTTCTTAGACCAAACTTAGTCCATAGCCCCTTTTAGTGGGTTAATATATATATATATTTTTTGAACTATTGTGGGTTAATACTTTTTTTTTTTTGAGCAAGGGGTTAATACTTGAGTTGATGGTTTTTTAACCAAGTTATAAGCAAGTGGGTCATTTTATACTCTATTTTTATTAACAATATTTGACAAAACATCTGACATAGATTAAATCAGCCATAAGATATGGGTATGATTTGCGATCAGTTCTTTAATTTGGGATACGTAATTCCATCATTTCGGTTTCGAGATTAAGAAAAAAATATTATTATCAAACCTCGTTAAAAGCTATATCGTCGTTGAGCTCACTGAAAATGGAAACCAAACCCGTTTTTTTTTTGGGGTGGCATGGAAGACTTATTCAGAATATTATTTCAAATCTTACCAAAACACCTCGACCATGCCATTTTGAAATAAAAATCATAGCAACCGGCCAAATGCGCCAAACAACTAAAATGTCATTTGAAATGTTTTTAACGGTAAAAACATTCATAACGTTACTACTTATAAATTAGTTAGATATGAAAATTTCATTTTCTATGTTTGATACACAGCTAAAAGTTAACTAAAGTATTTAAATTTACATGGCTTTACCAATAGATGCTCACTTATTGCGTTTACTAGATTGTGATTTACCCATTGCAGACGAACTTAATAACTCATGCTGGCGAGTGAAAAAACAAAGCTTACTTAAAACGGGTTCACTTGCAATAAAGCAGGAGGAACCGTTTTCTTAATCTACTTGCAATATTTGCGAATACTGCCTATCCTAATATGGTATTTTGTATAAACAATATCTTCATCCAGTTCTGTAACAGAGAAAAAAAATTAAAGACTATGTATATATATTTCTTGGCACTTTAATTTCTCAGCCAAGTATATGTCAATAACTGCAAGCGACGACTCTCTTAGACTAGACACTTTAATTTCTCAGCCAGGTTCATCTGGCTAGATGTTATTTTGATTAGCATCTATATTGCCGCTAAGTTTACCTTTTTTGTGTCGTAACTTGTTATTAGAGCTAATCAAGGATTAATTTTCTAGGTAAATTAGGAGTCTTGAGAAGAAAAATAATTCTCTCAAATCTATCTTTTCTCTATAAATACAAGGTTTATTTCATTGTAATTTTATCTTTTGACCATTATTATTAACTAGCAGGGTACCCGCGCGTTACGGCGGCGGGTACCCTGAAATAAAATTTTCCGGTGAATCATGTATTTTAGTTTATTATGTTCTTTTTGACAATAAATTTACGGATATCAAGAATTTCGTTTAACTCGTGCCCGTTCGGGCTCGAGCCCGTTTGGCCCGTGCCCGTTCGGGCTCGAGCCCATTTGGCTCGTTGCTCGTTCGGGCTTGAATATTTGTATAATGTGTTTTATTATTTGTATTAGTGACATTTAATGCAGGAATTGTGTTTAAATTGGTTGTACAATATGCTTGATAATTTGTATTTCTTATATAAGGGGTGTTTTAATAACTGCATTAATTGTATTTATTGACCCGTTAATTAATTGTATTTAATGTACATAATGATTTATTTATTGTATTTAATGTTAGTATTTCTATTTTTAATTAGTTGTACTTTGAGCTTAAGAACTTGTAAATGTTAGAAAATGTGTTTTAATTACTTGTACTTTTAGCTTTATAACTTGTATTACTTAATTTTAAGAGTTTCCATTATTAGTAGGCCTTAATACTTTATAATATAGTAAGATAAACTACGTGTTTTTAAGAGTTTATCTCTTAGGGTTTTTTCTCTTGAGGTTTGATCCTCATTCCCTTAGATTAAGGTTACTCTTATATCCCTACAACATTCGGTGCTTTTGGCTAGGACTTTTTGGGACGTTTGTCTAGGACTTGTCCTCGCTAAAAGCCTTTGGCGAGGACAAGTTTTTTCCCAAAAAGTCCTCGTAAACGCCTTATCACTAATACTTTTGGGGACGAATTGTGAGGCCCACACATTTTCTCAGTCAAAGTTAAGCAACTGGGACCCACAAGACCTTTGGTCCGGACAAGTCCCACCAAAGGTATTACGTAATTAATTAATTAATATAATTGATTAAGTAATTAACTAATATAATTAATTAATTAATTATCCTAGCAAACATACTCGGGCTCACAAGACCTTTAGCGAGGAGTGTCCACGCCAAAAGTATAAAATATTTAAACTTTTTTTCAGTATTGGCGACGACATGTCTTCTCCAATAGTACCTGCTCCTTTTGGCAGCACATTGCTACAAAATGGGTAATTTTTAGATTTTTTCCCGATTTTTTTCCCAAACAAATATACGTGCTTTCACAACCTGTTTTCACCAAACACAAACATACCAAATTTTCTACAACACCACAAACTCGCTAAAACATCGTATTATAACTTATAAAGGCACCAAATTGTTTAAAAGTCGACGATTGGTTCAAAAAATAAAACTCCCTAAAAATATCCGCAAACCATAAACACCCCTACAACTATCTATATAACCAAAATCCATGACACAATCCACAAACACATAATAATCCATCCAAATATCCGCAAACACAACAAATCCGCAAAACACATATAAACCATAAACCACAACCTACTTCCCATCCCCATTACCTTCATCATCATCATTTCCATCATTCGTGCTCGATAACGCTCACGTTAACTGATTTCCGAAACCCGACTGACTGCTCAAGAACGCCATCATTTGACTAACTTCTTGTTGTGTGGTCGTTAGTTCCTTTTCGAGCTTATTAGCCTTTTCTTTAAGCCGCCTTGGTTTCCTCCTCCTGTTTCTTCATTTTCTCATCAATTTCAGTTGACGAGCAGGATTGTTGACGAACTTGTGAACCGAAGATCGAGGACTTGGCAACGCCGGATACCTTCTACCAACACCAGGTATATGCCCGCGTTGTTTACCCTTGATGACTTGAGTAGGAGATGTAGTGCTAAGATAATCACATCGATGCCTAGCCTTGGTAAACTTTACAATGCATGTCCTAATTCAAAGGTAAACAATTAGAAGTTTTTTATTTATGTCATATATAAATAATTTGGTTGTTAAAAAGACATTTCTTATGATTTTCTTACTCTGTAACAGCCAACAAAACAATAATATGGATATAGATATTTTGTATGGAAGGATGATCTCTTGCTCCGTATAAGTTCTTCTCCTGGACCTTCAAGATCTTTGTTGAGTCAAATCTGACCAAATTATCCCTCACAAATATTTGAAACATTAAAATCAGCCTAAGTTCAGGATAGCTGATCACGTCAGAGATCCAACTCTTTCTCTGACAGAGTCAACACGTAAACCAAAGAACAAAGTTTACCCTTGACTGAATGATCAGCACAGCTGAACATCATCAGCTATCCAAAAGACTCATAGGTGAAACACCTTGAGTGAACCTCAGAGAATTCAGAGTAAAAGACCACTGAATGGAAGAACAACGGTCTAAAGGGACTCACTAAGTGTTCACATATCTGAGGATAAACACCTCAGAAATGTTGTGTAACTTCTCAGCTACAACAGTCGTGCTTTGCAAAGACAAAGTCTAGAACTGATTGAAAACTTTGTAACCTGATAACTTAGTCAGCTAAAACAAAGGCAGAGAAGTGACAAAAACCCCTGAGACCTCAAGGACTGACAAATGGCCTTAGGTCTCTGATAGTGACTTATCATCTTAATTCATCGAGATGAACCAGTTGCACTTATTAGTTACACTAAGAGTATTTCTTCAACATACTTGTAAAGTGTATCCTTGGAGCTGACTGAAGTACTCAGCCATGCTTACGCGGGAGTAATTTGAGCTAAAACAAAGCGGGAAAACCCTTGGGAAGATTAGGGTTCATCGAGAGCAGGAAAAGCAACTTGCATGTACCAGAGATGTCAGCACAGTAAAGCAACCCTAGCCACATTAGTGCACATGTACATTACTTCCAGTTTGCTTCTAGTTTAGTTATTACTATTCTTGTAACTACTAACAGTGTATCTCCCTTTGTCTATAAAAGGAAGGGTAGTGGTAGTGATAGGTAACAAATTCCACCTCTAGAACACACTTCCTTTTCTAAGTGGGATCTACCTCTTTATAACTTGAAGAGAAGCATTTGTCATTACTAGAGATAGTATTCCGCAACTATGTCTCGTAAAAGCCTTCACCTTCAACATATAAAGTGAGACTATTACAGTCGTAATGTACAAATGGGTATTATTAGTTGATCATGGTCAAGATCGTGTAACCGTGTACATATCTATAATAAACATAAGTTATTTTCATTTGCTCAAGCTTTTGTTTATACAATTCATGGTGTTGCACAAGAATATCGGACCAACAAGTGGTATCAGAGTGGGTGGATCACTCCCATCATCTAGATTCGTTCTTGAATTACGACTAATAATACCAAAAGGGTTTGAACATTGGCATATACTGTTCAAACCCAGTCCTCCTCAAAAGACCAATCAAATCAACTCCTCTCATTCCTTCACTTCACCTCTTGTCTATATGAATAAGCACCATCACACTCTTTCGCATAACAAGAAGCTCCAAATGCTTCCTATTCATTCCCACCTAACCTCGCTTCAGAGATAATGTCTCTAGTTCAGAGACACTAAAACTGCAAGTGGGGATATGGTAACTCTCAGGAGATACGAAGGGAAGATAGGAAGCATGGCACTACTGTGCAAAATGGAGAGTAAGAAATATAAGGAAAAATGGGACATTCGAAAATGAGGAGGTATCTTCAGAAGGTGTGCAACAGGTTCATCAGGGAGTGTCAAATCAAGAACAGTTCCTGACACATCTGAAAGTCGCACCTGAAGGCACTAGTAACAAAGAATAATAACGCTATTATTGCTCTTTGTTGCATATAGTCCTAGGCTCTTCCTACACTCACATAGGGAGACTATCAACAAGGTACAATTGACACAGATCAGCTGAACATACATAGGAAAGCCTAAGACAAGAACCGCTGAATGCAAAAGACTTTCCTGAACTTGAAACTTTTCTTTCAAGCTTCTAAGAATGTTTTGCTTCAGCAGCATCAGAGAGAGAAATTTGTAATTCTTAATGCTCTACTCTCTGATGCTAAAATAGGTATGAGTTGTAACTCAGGGATATCAATGCGGAAGTTGACCAAGGGTAAGAAGGCACTAGCAGTACTGCTGAGACTTCAACCCAGGGCCACTGATACATCAGGGATTGAAGAGAATCAGAAGCAGCAAGAAGATCAGAGAAAGAGTGATAAATTGGTACCAATATCTTTTGTGTTTAAATTTAAAGTTGTAAAATAGTATACTAGTCACTACTAGCAACTGCACACTCCAACACATGCCCTTTCTCTGAACCAATTTCCTCAATACTGATTCCCAAAATCTCCCTGACCCCTAAAGACCTAGTAAAAACTGCTAGAATCATACCTCATAACCTGATCGTTCCATTGGCCTCCGATCAGAGATCAAAAGGACACGACCCTTATATGGAAGATCATGTTCCAATCAAGAGAAGAGCCTGGCATCCTTTTCGCGGAGAAGCTCCAAGACTTGAGAGTCTCAGACCCAAGACGGAGCTTAAGGATATCGCCAAGCATCTGAACAACGTTGAAGACATCAAACATCTGTTTAAAATTATATGTAGATTATTAATTATAAATTAGAGTGTAAGAAGAAGCATGTTTGCTCACTTACCTCTGATAGAATTAGACCACTAGAATAGATACATATAAACTTGGGGTAAATCAGAGTGTAAAACAAAAGCCTGTTTGCTCACTTACCTCTAATAAACTTAGACCAACTTAGAATCAGATGTTTAGATCTTCAGTCTTGATTGTAAATCAGAATGTAAGAAGAAGCCGTTGTACTCACTTACTTCTGATAAAACTTATGCTAAATTTATGTTCAAATAGGGGGAGATTGTTGAGTCTAATCTGACCAAATTATCCCTTACAAGTATCTGAAACATTAAAATCAACCTAAGTTCAGGATAGCTGCTCACGTCAGAGATCCAACTCTTTCTCGGATAGAGTCAAGACGTAAACCAAAGAGCAAAGTTTACCCTTGACTGAATGATCAGCACAGTTGGACATCATCAGCTATTCAAAAGACTCATAAGTGAAACACCTTGAGTGAACCTCGGAGAAGTCAGAGTAAAAGACCACTGAATGGAAGAACAGCGGTTTAAATGGACTCACTGAGTGTTCACATATATGAGGATAAACACCTCAGATATGTTGTATAACTTCTCAACTACAACAGTCGTGCTTTGCAAAGACAAAGTCTAGAACTGATTGAAAACTTTGTAACCTGATAAGGAGTCAGTTAAAAAAAAGGGCAGAGAAGTGACAAAAACCCCTAAGACCTCAAGGACTAAAAAATTCCCTTAGGTCCCTGATAATGACTTATCTTCTTAAGCCATGCAGATGAACCAGTTGCACTTATTAGATACACTCAGAGTATTTCTTCAACATACTTGTAAAGTGTATCCTTGGAGCTGATTGAAGTACTCAGCCACGCTTAGGCGGGAGTAATTTGAGCTAAAGTAAAACGGGAAAACCCTTGAGAAGATAAGGATTCATTGAGAGCAGGGAAAGCAACATGCATGTACCATAGATGTCAGCACAGTAAAGCAACCCTAGCTACACAAGTGCACGTGTACGTTACTTCTAGTTTGCTTCTAGTTTAGTTATTACTATTCTTGTAACTACTAACAGTGTATCTCCCTTTGTCTATAAGAGGGAAGTTAGTAGTAGTGATAGGTAACAGATTCCACCTCTAGAACACACTTCCTCTTTTAAGTGGGATCTACCTCTTCATAACTTGAAGAGAATAATTTGTCATTACTAGAGATAGTATTTCGCAACTATCTCTCATAAAAGCATTCACCTTCAACCTCTAAAGTGAGAGTATTACAGTCGTAATGTACAAATGAGTATTATTAGTTGATCATGGTGAAGATCGTGTAACCATGTTCATATCTATATTAAACGTAAGTTATTTTCATTTTCTCATGCTTTTTTTTATACAATTCATGGTGTTGAACAAGAATATCAGACCAACAATATTCTCCGAGACTTTCAACACATTCAAATTCTTCTCTGGGACCTTCTGGATCTGCACTAAGTCTTGGAAAGACAGAGTGCTCAAATTGCAAGGTTTGGCTCTAAAGATAAAGATGTTGGAGGCAAGACTAGAAATGGTCACTCATCCCGAGGACCACGTATGTCAGTCAAATGCAATACTTCATTAGCTTTTAAATGATATGGAAGACCTTTGTGTGGCTTAGTTTTTCATTTAGCCTTCATTTAAATTTGCAATTAACTTTATGTCGTTTTCTTAATCAAATAAACACAGGCTGTTTATTTGAATGTATTAATTAATGTTTAAACATTTCAATTTGGAATGTAATTCGTATGTTTTAGTTATTTTTTGTGGTTTAACACTATTCGATTTAGTTATCAATTCAAGTTAATATGATCACTGGTTGTTGGAAGGTGGTGTGCATAGTGGTTCAGTAGTGTTTATTTTATGGTGGTTCAGTGGTGTCTTATCCTCACAAACTTTTATCCTTTAAGTTATTTTGATCATTAGTTGCGGGAACAATTAATCCTGAATAGCTAGTATTGACCACATTGATGTGTTGAATATAATTAAAATGAGTTCAGTTAAGATATATAATTTGAGTGGCCATATTGTTTATATGGTTAAAATGTATGCTTCCGGTGGATCGGAAGGTTATTCTTGTTCGTCTTCGTCTTTCATTTCGTCGCCTAACACAAAAATTAATTTATAATTAATTTAAATTGTTTATAAGTTATTTAAGTCATTTTTAATTAATTAAAATCATTTATATTCATTTTAATTGATTGAAATTATTTTATTAATTTAAATTATATTTAAATCATTTTAATTGATTTATACTTAACTTAAATCATTTGTAAATCAAATATTTTTTATTCAATTTAAAATCATTTTTTAGTGTTACTTTTGATGAGGACATGTCCTCGTCCTCGTCAAAAGTATTTAGTTAACCAATAATAATTTAACTAAATTTAAGCTTTGGTCAAGAGGTGGTAAACACCTTTGGCTAAGACATGTCCTCGTCAAATGGTTGGGGGCCAAAATGAAAAAACTATGAAAACTATGAAATTAGGTCAACCTTTTGGCGATGACATGTCCTCACTCCTCACCAACGGATTCAGTTGAAATTTCATTCCCCTCTCTTCCCAGTCAAAGTATTAAAGAGTGGGTTTTTGTCGTTTTGTTACTTTTGGCATGGACATGAGTGTCCTTGCTAAAAGTTTTGTCCTTTGTTCTCCTTTATGCTGTAGTGTATTACGGTTTATCAAATTCGCTTTCGCATCCTACGTTAGTATCAAATTCGCTTTCGCATCCTGCGTTAGTAACAGAATTCACGGAAGCCTTATGCCAAAGTTTATGTGATAACGAAACGCAACGATATGTCGATCTACTATCAAAGCATCAACTATTAAAAAAAAGTAGCATTATTACAATCTAGCTTCAGTTTTGACAAATAATCACAACACTAAGGGTATGTTTGGCAAAAATAGATGTTGCTGGTTGGTATGTGTGTAATTACACATACCTTTTACCTGATAAAACAGACCAAATAGACCAAAAGCTAACCAAATATGCCAAATATGTTGTGTTTTTGTGTTTATGCATGTGCAGGTACGGATATGTGAGAAATGGACAAAAATCATGAGAAAACGGCAAAACCGAGCACGAGAATGGAAAGAGCGTGAAAAGCCGAGGTCGAGGAGGAATTTCTCAAAGATAAATCAGTTTACACTCAAGATGTCAAATCAACCCTTGATGTTCCATCACTTGTCAAAAATTACCCTTGAAATCAAGTTTGCAAAGTTGGCAAGTTTAACCCCTAAACCTAAAACCAAATTCTAAACCAAATCCTAAACTAAATAAAACCAAATCCAAAACAAATCCCATTTTACCTAAATCCTAAACCCGGCCCAAACAAATAAACCCATTTCCCCTTTTAATTAATCAATCCGGTCAACCCAGTCAACCTTTTCTTTTTTCCCGCCAAGACAAACCCAGCTCAGCATCACCATTATTACCTGCTACCCTGCTATCTCCTCTGATACACTCCACCCGCCCTCCTGCTCCAGTCCAAGGCTAGTTCACGTGTATTTCCCCCCCTCTTCACATGATACCTTCTAACCTGGCAATCCAAGTGGCATCCTTTGGCGCCAAAAACCCATTTAAGGGCTGAGATGATTTCAGAGCTAATCCAAGGGCTGAGAAGTAATCAAAAGAAGCACAAGAAGAAACCCTAGCTTAGTTGTTTTAGTATAAATAGTTTATCATTGTAAGCCAAAAAAGGAGTTAGTTAATTAGTAGTTAGTTAGTTAATTAGGAGTAGTCGACTTATAAGCTAGATAATTAGTCAATATAAATTTGAGGTTCTCAGTGTTAATTCAAGTTCATTTAAGTGTTAATTGACTGTATTTTCTCAAGCATTGTACTCATTTCAAGTTAAATTGAAGTTCAAGATTTTCTGATAATTCGAATTAAGCTCAATTGTTGTTAAATATCAATCATAAGCCTAATTTCTGTTTCTATAAGCTTATATAAGCTCACTATAGCTTTTTGTAAGCTTACACTGTTTTAATCTCAAAAATCTAAAAAGTCAATGAAAGTCAACAAAAAGCCAAAATAAGCTCTGGGTGGAAAATAAGCTGGTTTGAAGAAGCTATTTGGATTTCTAGCTTGTTATTGACAAGCTAGGCTTGTTTGGTGATCCATACCTTCTGTTCTAAGCTCAATGCCATTGTAAGTTATTTTTCCAATTTTTTTTTCATATTTCACTGTTACTGTTCATGTGCTTATTTCTAGCTTATTTTATCTCTTATCTGCTTATTAGTAGTTTATTATTGCTCTTTATGTATTTTTTGTAGTTTAAAAATCATTTTCTTAAGTTTTCTAAAGTATCTCATTAAAAAGCCAAAATTAGCTTAAGTTAGTAGTAGCTTAATTCCTGTCAAAAGTTGTTCATTAGGGCTCAATTTAGTTAGTAAATCATTTTTGTTTAAGATTCTTAGCTTAATTAGGCTTAATCTAGTTAGAATCTCAAAAACAGTCCAATGAAGGAGTGTTTGGTTTAGGGGGTCAAACGGGACAAAATGATATTTTACTGTTCATTTGCACTTGGGTAAACTTCAATCATTCTTAATTTAGCTTATTTAAGTTGTTGGAAGGAGTTATTGAGCTTATTAGGAGGGTTAGATAGTTTCTTAGTTGATATTGGAAGTTAAAAGGTGCCTACTGATCATATTAGCTTAATGTAGCTATAAGCTGATTTGATGCCTATTTGTAGTATTCTTGTATCTATTTTAGTCCATTTAGTTAACATTCAGTAGTTGCCTTAAAGCTTTGGTTCAAAATATAGCTAAAACAGTCCAAGTCAAAACCATAGCAGACTGCATTTTTGATTTTGTCCAATTTCAGCTTTAGTTTTTCATTTTTCATTTCTTCATTATAAGCCCTTTTAAGCTCAAACTTGGTACTGATAATCTTGGGTTGCTAGTTCACTTAGTCCATATTTTTTTGAATTTTTCTATTAGTTTTTTAACAGCTTTTTATCAGCAGCAAATTCTGCAATTTTTTTCATAATTTTTGTCCAGATCAGCTTGAGTTTTCGATTTTTCATTTGTTCAATATAAGTTCAATTAAGCTGAAAATTGGTAAAAATGATCTTTGGTAGCTTACACACTTATTCCACATTTTTTAGATTTTTTTTATTAGCTTATTAGTAGCTTTTTCTGCCTGCATAATTACCTCAGATTTCCACTTTAAAGGCTGCACATCAGTGGCCAAATTTGCTTATTGAGATTTTAAGTGCTTATTTGCTTTTACTTGAAGCTTATTCTGAGTTGGCTGGATTATTTAGAATAGACTTAGATTGAATTAGCTTAATCTACTTCATTTGGCACCCGTAGAGTTAATATTTCATCATTTCATCTTTAAAGCTCGGGATTAGCCCGGGTTTTGCGCGTTTTTAGGATTCCCTTACGTTTTAGGATTCATATGCTTTAGATTATCGTTTCCCTAGCTTATTATTTTGTTTTTAGTTCATGTTCACATATTTTAGCGTAAATATCCAAAATATCCCTTTTCACTATTCATCACACACAATCACGAATCGAGATCACATAATTCCATTCTATCCTTCATTGGGGATAACGACCCGGGTTACACATACTTCACTTGTGTTTCCTTGGAAATAATTATGCATTGATTTTCGCGAATCACTAGTGCTGTTGCTGTTGCTGGTGCTGGTGCTGATGCTGAAAAAGATTAAAATTGTAGCTTCTTTTTTGCAGTGGTGATGGTGCTGTTGATGAAAAAGATTAAAATCGGTTAATTTTTGAAAAATAATCTCCATAATCTTTTAAAAGCTGGTTTTGAGACCTTATTTTTTAGGAACTTATTTTTCTAAAATAATTCACAATCTTAGTTTGTCAAACAAAGATTATTTTTTGATCAAAGCTAATTTTCTAAAAAAATAATCTTAAACCTCCATTATCTTCCATAATCTCTCGCGCCAAGCATGCCGTAAGTTTAACACAAGATTATACTTCGACCATTCATTTTTTCTTTGTTGAAAGTGAATTTTGAAACCCCAATATATAATAAGGTATAGATTTTGAGAGCATCAAATATAATAGAGTACACATTCTAGGGGCATCGAAATTTCGAGACCGAGTACAATGGCACACATCACATATATACAGTTATAAACCAAATTTGGTGAACACATTTTTATCATCTCCGCACTATAATAATACGTAAAACCTCTATTATACTATATACTAACCATCAAAATGTTGGGGCTTTCAAAACAGGGTATTAAATGACGCGTGTACCTTTCCTATTGGCTGGATTTGTAATTAGCAATGACAAACAGTGGTTAATGGACCACCAGGCAATTTCTTATTGGTGGAAGTGTGAATGTGTTTCCACTGTTCACGCTTAATTATCCGCTAATACCAGACACAGTAGTTTATTATTCCAGTTCCGTTATTTTCCCACATACTTCCCCCCAATTCTAGACCTTTCTTCATTCCTTCTTCTCCACCTCTTCTCCCCTGATTAATCAAACACACCTAATTAAATAACGATGATTCAGCTGAACGCAAAGAAAAGAAAGTCAAATTGGTTGTTCGTTTGCCTCAATCATCTGATAATCAATTAATTCGTTCTCCTTCTGCTAATTCATTCGATTCACATGCCACTAATGGATCTGCTCAATTGGTAATTTTAATTTTTTTTATATAAATTAGGGTTTGGTTAATTTATTAATTGGGTAGAATTGAATTGAAAAAAAAAATGAATTCATCCACTATATCTTCCATCGGCTAATAACATATTTGAGATGCTAATTCATTCGATTCACATGCCACTACTGGATCTGCTCAATTGGTAATTCTAATTGTATCATTGATGATGATTTGCACTCCTGGCAAACGGAACCGTCCTGTTACTTTTGCTATAGCAATGTCAAACTCAGAATGTAAATACGAGGTTTATGCCGACGTGTAATTGCAATTGCATGAAGAGACCATACCCTTTTGGTTCTTATATGTTTGATTTAGTTTTTGTTTGGTTTTATTCGTTTGATTTAGGTTTTTGGATTATTTGTGTTTGATCTATTTATATTGTGTACTTATTACTTTTAGGTGTCAAAAAACATGAATATAAGACAATCATAAATTCGGATAGAGGCTTGAAGATCGGAAGATGTGAAGGGATTGTTGGTTCTTTGAAAGATGAAGATAATTTAATTCTTATGAATCTGCTTTAATTATTATAATTATTTATACAAATAATTCGTCATAAAAGATGTGTTAAACACTACAGTATTTGGCTTTCTTTTACATAATTAAATGAAGTTTGAGAAATCTTTATGTGTTTGTTTGTTTATTTGGATGGAAAAGTATAACAATGATGTGTCGTATCTTAAAATACAGGCTTTTTTCAAGAATGGTATGAAAAGGTTAGGAAAACAAATGCAAAGATTATTGATAGGCCAAACTGGAGCCCATAAAAAAAATCTCAATAACTAAGTCATAATTGTTCTCATATGATACTTATGCTCCGTTTATTGTTAAATGGTGCATGTGTACGTTAAAGATATGAAGATAAAAGATAAACATTCATGAAGATGATGATAAGAATTGGTAAAGTATAACAACATAGTAGAGAAAGTATGTAGTGAAATCAGTGGGTACAGATGCATATGAAATTAATTGGCTCTTTTATGGCGAAAAGGTTAAAACAACGTTTAGCTACTCGACAGCGTAAAGATCAAGAAGGGTGCATGTCGGATACAACAGATATTTTTGTCTCACCATGGCCGGATTACTAAAAACTACTTTCATATCATACAGCTTATTATATGACTGAAGGTACCACCGGTAAGCATCTTTGGCTTTCTTACAGATTCTACTTTTGACCCATTTACCTATAAGCAGGTTGATCTAGGCTATTCTTTTTTGTCTGACCTGCTTTGAATTTGCAGTTTAATTTTTTCTGAAAATTATGGCCGCTGAGTGTAATTAGTTTTAATTATTCAGGGTTTCCTCATTTCTGCCATTTGGTTGTCGGGAGCTCGGTTGTGGCACTCCTTGCTGCATTTGCTCATTACATTCTATCGAGAAAGGGTCAGTTCTCTTTACACAGAACTTGATTTGTTTTTTTCAATTAAAAGATTGTGTATGTAAAGTTGTGCAGTACAATGTCTACGCTAAAATCTTCCAACGACCATACGAGTTGTGAAACTTTATTGAAACTTTTCTATTGGTGTTTTGTATAGGTGTGTATGTGGCAGCAACAAAAGCACATAATTCGCAGATATGGAAACCAACGCCTTCCCAAACATTTGCAGCTCGGGTGAAAGAATGTACTGTTGAACATGAGATTCAAGAGGACTAGCATCAGGTATAACAACAGGTAGGGCCTCTTTCATCTAAATTAAAACTTGACCTACTAACGACATAGAATGGCCTCAATCATTAGTGATGAATGTATTTCAAATAAAATGGATTTTTATACAAGCAACAACTCTTAAGTTGCAAGCCAAAATATGTGATTACCCACTGTTTGGAATTGCTAATTAACTTATCAGGTTTCGCAAATAGTAGATACACAACTTTGTACGACTATTGGGTTTTGGAAAACAAAAAAATGTAGACATATGACTACGAGGTTGCATTTGGGTGTGTCACTGCAACCTCTATGGATAGAGTATAATAGTAGATGAATGGTATAGGTAAAAAAATTATGTACCTATTTTTTTTAACGCTATTGGTGTTAAAACTTAAAAGCCAGAGCACACATAACTGTTAAAGAATATATGTTGGTAGCATAGTTGTCAAAAGTGACGGCGAATTCAAGGCGCAAAGACCCAAAATGTGGCCTAGGCGAGAGGCGCAAAAAAAGCGCGGGTCCAAAAAAGAAAGCGCACTTAGGTAAAAAAAAACCAAATGCCATTCAAATTACCAAATACCATTTAAATAACCCATAATGCATTTAACCAAAAAGTTCAATACATAATGCATTCAACTAAAATGTTCAAAACCATTGACCAAATACCAAATTACCATAATGCATTCAACTAAAATGTTCAAATTACCAAATACCAAATGCCAAAAAACCCATAATGCATTCAACTAAAATGTTCAAAACCATTGACAAAACTTAATTAGAACCATAGACTATGCCATCATCGTCAAATGTCATCCTCTTCTTCCTCGGTATCTTCATCAATTAAGCTCACACAATATCGCCACAAAAACCGGTGCGTCGCGGAGCGTGGCCGGAGTATAAGGTCCGCAGCTGGTGGGGATTTGGTCGGAAAAAGGTGGGGAAGAGGTGGTGAAGTTTAATTGCAAAAACTCGCCGGAAAAATAAAAAATTCCGGCGAACGTTACCGGCACGTTGCTGCGCGTGGCAGTTCCGGTGGGCGTCCTGTATGTACTGTTTAGATCGGAATGTGGTGGGGGAGATAAAGGTGGTGTTAGATCTGAGAATAGTGGCCGGAAAATTAGATCTGGAATATGTCGCTTAATATTTATGTGGGCTTGGGCCTAGGGTTTTGGGCAGTGAAGGTGCGCCTCGCCGTCGCCTGTCGCCTAGGTGCACAAGGTGCGCGCCTTTAACAACTATGGTTGGTAGGGAATTTCCTTACACTTTAGAAGTTGACCTTGCAAGTTTGAACCTTTGATATTAGGTAGGGATGGATTAACGCTTAATGGACTTTAATGAAGGCCAAAGTTTATTAAGTTTAATTGTTTTGTATTATGAAACAATGGGATAACCACAACTGTCATCCTTTTTCCCTTTTCTTTTTTAGTTTCGCAACAAGGTCACATCCACTTGATGTGAGGTGAAACGTGTCTGCCATTTGCACTAGGCAACACATGCCTCTTTGTCAAGTAAATTTTCTTTCCTTGCACATTTGTATTCATCTGCACCAAAACCGGTTCGTTGGCCGTAGTCCAACAGAATTGGGCTCCGCACAGAAGCATCACCATTTGTAAGCATCCATCTTCCCATTATCAATTTATCATTTAATCTCACATATAGAAATTCCTAACATGATCTGAATGAGAAATTGTGTTTGTAGGGATGTTGGCCACAATCATTTGGTTGGAACAATTAGGGAACTGATACATATAGATGGATGATTTCCAACGCCGAGTGGGGACTGATCGCTATGACGAGCATCAGTAGCAGCAACATTCTTTTGACGTGAGTGCAGATAAAAATGTGAGTGATAGGTTGAGGGATGCAGTTGGTTCATGGTTTGGAGACATACAGGTCGTGCCACATTTTCTTGCTACTAATGAAGGTAAAAATGTAGAGAATAAGTATTTCAAAACTAATGGCTAACAGTTCCTCAAAGCAGGATCAGATTTGCTTGGGATTTTGTTTGGTATTATTGTATTCTAAGAACTATCCGTTGAACTTATTGATTTATTTGTTTGGTTTTCAGGAGAAGTATGGTTCAGAGGGACTAAATAAATCTTCGAACGGCACACCAGGAAAACCAAACAGTCTCTGTGCCCTCTTTTGGAAGAACACATATACCTTAATCGCTATTCGCGAAGAAACTACATCAGGTATAAATTCTAATCGAGAAAATAGTATCTTTGCTTAGGGATGTTTTAGAGTGATATCGGCATGTTTGACAATTAAAGTTAACACAACATTAGGAATTAAATTTGAGGTAAAGATGTAGTCAAATTTAAAGGCGTGATTGCTCATAGGCTGTAAATAGGTATTAAAAAATTATGTAGCCAAGTTTTGTCAGAGGATTTTACTGTTCATTAGCCACACGCAAGCTGTTATTGAGTTCTATGTTATATGTAAGTGAATTTTTTTATACATACTCAGTTGAGGCTGAAACCTACCATTTGCTTACTGTGGGTCAAAACAGGCGGGTACAGCCTAGCAAGATGGGTGGGGTTGGGTAATGGCTCCGGGTTGAAACATGTTATGTTTTTTGTATGTGTTGAATAATTGAGGTATTACTATGTCGTTAACACGGACCCAAACATCCTCTAAGTTATATTTATTAGTCATATTATTGTTGCTGCATTTGATTATAGGAACGTTTGGAAAAGTAGTTGTGATTATAGTTTCTGCATTGGCTTCTGAAAATCACTGAAAGCCAAACTCAGAAAAAATGCCCGATTGTGCAAAGTCAATATTTTCATTTCTTACCCGTATTTTCAAATTATACATATTCATTATATGTCCACATTTATTTAAAATCATGGTATCAATACGGGAATCAGCCAAAGCTTCAAAGGAACCTTACGTACCTTGCTGCAATTGTTGATTTGCAACCACAAGCACCCGCTGTTCATTCTCAGCTACATATCTCAGTCATAGACTCATACTTATCAACTAGGTTAGTAATGGCTTAATCCTCAAACTTGTAAGGTTCAGAAACATAGTGAGAGATAAAAAAAAATCAGCAAAAAAACGCTTACGTGATTGAATAGAACCCTAAAAAGATAGCATTTTTTGGTATAAAGGTAGGTTATACGCATGTATGTCGATTCATTTATATAGAAACACGTATCAAGTTAAATAAAAAATTTACGTGATTTAAGTTATAGTAGAAATTGGATATTTTTTGTACTATATTTTGGTAAGTCGAGTTTGATCCTTTCTATCTGTGTAATGACCAGAAATATGTTAAGTTGCACACTTCGCTTTGATCTTGATCTTAATTTTGTTGGACTGTTGTAATTTGACTTTTTCTTTATGGTCATACCTCTGAGGTGTCTGGAATGAAATTGATGCTATTTTTGTGTTTATAGTTAACTGCTATATGCGTAGAAGCAAGTAATTAGCACAAAGGCTTTTGAGGTCTTTTTATATGTAGTTTTCTTTTCTTTTTTATTTATTTTTTATTTTTTTATTTTATTTTTTATTTTTTTTTTGCGTTATGATGTGGATTGGATGTGATTGATTTGTATATTATGATTCAGAAAGTTTGAAACACTAAGTAGTTACAGAATTTCAATATGCTACTGAAACGCGAACTTAATTACAGATAATGCACAGGGGACAGGAGTGTGAAGACCGCCATAAATCCAAGAGTGGTGTTAAACAGTATTAGATTGGAATAAAGAATGACGTGATTCAAGGTCGTATGAAGGTACTCGAAGGAACATTAAAAGCGAAAAAAAAAAGAAATAATGTTCATCAAGAACCTGGTATTTCCTTGAAGAGATCTAGGCTTAGTAATAGCATTGATAAATACTATTTGTGCGATAAAACAAGCTTGGAAAAGAGTTTGTTTCAAACCCAATATCGTTTGTTGAACTGGAATAGACAAGCAAAGGGTGCACCAGGTTGCTGTTGCGGTGCGTAGTGTCGATGAGGTTATCAAGAAAAAGCAGGGCAAGAAGTCAAAATAACGTCCTCTCATCTTTTGGTTTCTGTTTCGGTTAGATTTGCATTCTAAGAGCACGCGGTATCATCACTTTTGAAGTGAGTGAAACCTTCATTTCTGTTAGATACTAACTACGCAAGAATTGTGACATATACATATACTGTATTTTTTTTTGGGTAATTCTACAAATAGCCCGGTCTAGTGAAGTGTTGGGCTTTTATGTCCCCAAAAAAGTCGCTTTTCCAAAATAGCCCTAGGAAAAAAGCGACTAAATGTGGGAGTGACATGTGTCTGTGTACTTTTCAAGCGACTTTCCTTAAGCGACTTTTTGTTAATTAAGCGATTTTCTATTTTGTCCTTTTCTAGCCATAAAGTCAAACCGCGAAAACGTTATTTTATTCGTTTTGCTTCTTCCACACCTTGAGCGACTTATTTTTAATTTAAGCGACTGACGCTTGTACATTGAGCGACTTTTTCACCTGACAACTTTTTTTACTTTTGGCAGTTAACTTTTGTACTTTCCAAGTTTTACACTTTTAATACTTTTAATATTTTTTATACTTTTATTTCAAAAAATAATACAAACAATAATACAAAGAAGTGTATCAAACACACTTCGTTTAAAACTTCTTTCTCTTTACTGTCACTTTGCTATTATGTTTTAGTGTTACTCTAGCAATTACAGACAAAAAAAATACACTCAGCCGACGTCGATGAACAACAGATCGAACGCCCAAGTCTAGCAATTAGACACACCCAGACCTGAAGCAGCCCACAACAACCTTGGTTTTCGATTTAGGGTTACGGTAAAGTAATTTCATTCGATCTAACGAAATAAAAAATGGTTTCGGGTAGGGTAAGTAATTGTCTTTTCGATTTAGGGTTACTCAAAATTATGTTTAGGGTTTCTTGTATTGGTTTTGTTTGTTGGTTTAATTGTTGAAGGATTATTTAATTGTTTGTGTATCAAAAATAGGTTTTTGTTAATTATAACCCGAAGATTGTATTTAAAGTTGTGATTTCATTGCTAGTGAATTGAGTAAAATGTTACATAGTTAGATGGCTGTTTTGGGAGTTGTATATTGTGTATGTTTCATACTTAGATGGCTTCTATATTGTGCCTAAGTGTGACAGATGATGTCGGTTTTGGGAGTTGTTTATTGTGGTTGTTGTTGCTAATCTGCCTAACTGTGCCAAATGTGTTATTGGAAAATGACACTTCAGACAATTTTACAAAACAATTTTCAAGTGCGAGCGTTGGAAACCTTTGTTTTTGTCTTTGTGATCGATCTAAGTGTTGTATCACCATGGTGGTAATCGGCTATTCTATGGGAAACAACTAGGGTAAACGGATCAATTGGTGATTCCGGGTGACCTTGAACCATAGATGATCGGTTTACTTAACCCTGTAAAGTTGGGCTCAAATATCGGGCCTCAGATTATTCATCCTGTTTGTGATTAAGACACGGCGGAGGTAGTCTGTACTCCCGATCAGGTTCAAACTACACGGGCAACTGTTTTGACAGCTTGTGATCTCGCGAAGACTTAGTACATCGGCAGTACACACAATCTTGTAAATTCTTTTTCAAAATTTTTGTGAACTTTTATTTTCCACTAACAGTTGGTTTACGGATATGATAAAGTATTTGGAAACTTGAGTTTATCTTGAATTTAGTTTAAAGTTGCTATTTCCGGTCTTAAGGCTGACGCTGTCATATATTATGATGTATGTGGTCCATTAGGTACCTAGATCGAAAACCTAGTGGGAGCCTTTTGATTCTCCAAATGGGGAAGACTCCTTCCTCGTAATTAGGATTGAGAACTCGGTTTCATTTGAAATTATAGGTAATATAGTGTTTTCGTTGGTTAATGAAAATATATGTTGAAATTTGAATAAACCTATAATAGGTTGCTATCCTGTATGGAATGAGCTGAAATATAGTTTTGTTGCTCTTCATGGCATTTTGCTTCTAGTGCTTGATCTTCCATCTACTTTTTTACAGTAACAACCAAAGGCTTTCCTATTTCTTCCGCTCTTTTCTCTATTTCTAGTTCACGGCATTTTGCCTCTATTGCTTTTTCTTCCATATGCTTTTGTACAATGGCAACCAAAGATAAAAATCTATGGTTGCCATTGTACAAAAGCAGATGGAATAAAAAGCACTAGAGGCAAAATGCCGTGAACTAGAAATTGAGAAAAGAGCGGAAGAAATATGATTGGCCAGAATATGTTCCATTGTTGCCGGGTTACGTTGGTGAAGGGTTTTGTGATGAACGTGAATCAAGTGAAGTGGATGTGGATCAAGAGACTAAGAGGGTGATCCAGAAATGTTGATCCCAGATTGAACAATGATCTTGTTAATTATCTTAGATATAAATCAACACAAACGCAATATGTCATCTCTCAACAAACACTTCAAATTAATACAGTTACTCGAAAGTAACGGGGTTACAAAAACCTTGAAGTGATACGACTCTTACAAAACAAATGACACTTCTCTTAACACTTTGTTTTTACTCACACTTTGATTACTTGACACTCGACTTAAGAGATACTAGAAAGAGATATCTGACATCTAACTCTAGACTCTCCTTTTATAAGTTAAGGAGACCTAACTAATTGTATTACAATAATGTATCTACTTTACCACTATACATTGTATACTTAAAAGTAATAATGTGCTTTTACTTTATACACTCATCACCATACCGCCCAATGTGTACTTCTACTAAAAGTATTAGTACCCATCATTTCTGAACCGCCCCATGATCATTAAGATGTATTAAACAAACACCAAGTAGCAGTATTATACATCTCACAATTTGTCGTACTCTAGCAGCAGAATGATATAACCTCAGCAGTAGTATGAATATTCCCAGCAGCAGTATGACACTTTGCGTATTCTTTGATCTTGAACTTTATCCTCAGCAGAATGAATGTACTAGCAGTAGTATGAAATAGCCTAGCAGCAGTATGATACTTAACAAATTTTAGTGTCAGAAGTAGTATTGTGATACATGAGCAGCAACATCAATAAGGCCAACAATCCTCCCCTAAACTTGATATTTTCTCCTAAAATCATCTAGTTTCTTCAAAGCATGAACCAAACACTAGGAGGATGCTTCCAAACACTCACTGCTTCTTTGTTCTCCCAAAGTCCTGTCCATAGAGTTTCCTCTGAAGCATTCTGATAAGATCAAGAACCATTTGATTCCGTTTATTAACAAGAAGTTTAACATCTCCTTCAATCATCATCTTCAGTGTAGATATAGCCAGAGGGTAATCTTGTTCAACTAGCATATACATTCTAAGTCCTCCCTGCAGCACTAACTCATGAACTCTACATGAGTCATAGAATCTCCACAGATGTATTTTAGTACTTCTCATCTGTTCTCTCCATACAGAGTTTTCATGATCAACTTCAAACATAACCATCAGATCTCCCCAGAGCACACAATCAATCTCATCTTGTGGTCTTGCATATCCATACTTATTCTTGATCAAATCCCATAAGTTCATCAAATCCTCCCTTTCCAAATTTTTAAGCATTTGAGGAAATGACTTAAACCTTTGAATTCTTCCACTAACTCTATGGATCTCAAACCAAGGTGCTTTACCCTCATATCCAGTCTTCCATCCAGTAACATAAGTTTTCTCACTTAAGGGAGCTGTATCATCAAATTTATCCTCATCATCATATACAAGTTGAGTTAATAGTTGTAAATCAATTGATTTCTTGTAAAACTCCAATGATTCCCTTTTCTTCTTTGCACCTTCACTTTTAGATTCTTCTTTATTTTCATCACTCCCTTCTGAATCAGTCCATTTCACTGGTTCTTTTCTTTTCTTTTTCCTGGCCTTTTGCTTTACCCTTTTTCCAGCTCTTTTTACACCAATAGTAGAACTTCCTTCTGCTTCATTCTTCACAGCTTCTTCATTCTTCTCCTTAGACTCTACCGCTTTATGACTTTCCACCTTTTCTTTCCTAACTTCAGCATCTGTACTCATATAGAAATTTGTTACCATTGGTCTTTTAATTTTTTTAGGCTCAACATCATCCCAAGATATGAACTTCTTCTCAATTTGTTTCTTAGCAGCTTCAAATTTTTCTTTAACCTCTTCATGGGTGAATGGTTTCAACTGCTTTAACTTCCATCCCTTCATGTGTTTCAAATAGTATTCATGAAAGTCTCTTTCTTGTCTTGCAGTTGGAGGTCTCAGTGTCTTCTTTTTCTTTCTATCAGTCTGCATTATTTTCTGTCTTGCAGATACAGTCTGCCTTATCCAATCATTTAACCCTTCACTAGTGAAGGTATCTTCCAACTCCACCTTCACCTTATGCCATTCCATGGCAGTTTCACATCTTGCTTTTACTTCCTCCCAAGCTCTTACTTTATCCTCAATTTCTGCTTGTTTTTCAGTCTTTTTCATTTGCTTTTCCATTTCCCTTTCATATCCTGCTTGTTCTTCAGCAGCAACTCTCTGAGCCTCTTCTTCATCAAGTTTTAGTTGAAAGTGTGGTGGCAAGAATTCAAAAGGAATATGCCATGGGTAAGGTTCAGTAGTATCATCCATATTTCCTTTGCCTTTACCAATGTATGTATGAGCTTGAGTTGTTTGTTTGGTTGGGATGGGTTATTTGATTGATACACCTTTCGCTTTTGGTTTTGAAGGTGATGGTGTTACTTGTTTTGGTGCAGGTTTTGGTGCAGGTGGTGTCTGTTGTTGTGGTTGTTGTTGTGATGCTGTTTTAGCTTTAAGGTTTGTCGTTAATTGAGCAATTGGTATTAGGTCTTCATCTGATTCAGCAGCAGTCTCAGAAACACCAGCAGCTGAATCTTTTGCACTGGTAGCAATATGCTTTGCACCAGCAGCAGAATCACCCTGTGCCTCTTTCTCAACACTATCAACAGCAACATTATCTTTCACATGAGCAACATCATCCAAAACCTTTTTCCCTAAGTCCAATGCTACCTCATTTCCAGACCTATCTTTTACCAAATACTCCTCAGCAACACCTTCATCCATATCAATGTTTTCATCACTAGCAAATCCTTCATTATCAGCAATTTCAGCAACATTTTCATTCTTTTCCATTTCTACCTCCCCCGAATCCTTTACAACTTCATATTCACCCACATTTTCATTCCTCCCCTGTTTTGGAGCATCCTCCTCCAAACTAGGCTTGGAAACAGGCTTTTCTTTCTTCATCCTTCTTATCATTGAAAGTCTTGACCTTTGCATGCCCTTAAGATGATTTACTCTCAGCTTCAATCTTTTAATTTCAGCACCCTGAGAAGCCTTCACCTTCAGTAACTCCTTTTTGAGGTCAAAGACTTTAGTTGACAAGTTTGTACAAGTTTCCATCAATTCTTTGATAAGTTTAGCACTATTTTCCCCACTTCGGTCTGTATTACCCTACCCGATAGGTGGTTCATCAGATTTGGCATTTTGTACAGTGTTATCCATTAATACATTAGTGTCATATCTACCCTCATCACTTCGGTCTGTGTCACCTGACCTGAGAGGTGATTCATTGGGTTCAAACTCAGCACCAACCCTGGGTTGACTAACTGAGCCCCCTATTTGAGCCATGTGGCTGGGGTTTCCATCATGTGTTTCAGGTTCCTGAGAACCTTCCACAGTAGATGTTGCCATGGTTGAGGTCTTAAGGATGTTGACACTGTCCTGTCCAGCCTGTGAGTCTGGACCAGTAGTGTCAGCCTCTTCCATATTGTCACCTCCATCACCTGTGACACCCTCATTTATATCCTGATCAACACTAAGGTGAGGTCCCTCAGTGTTATCATCTTTTGATTGGGATTGGTGAGATGGTTCAGGTGAATTGGTGGGTTGGTTGGCAGCAAGTTGAAGTATATATGGGGTGAGTGGTGTGATATTTCCAGAGAATCCAGTCTCATTTCTTCTATGATAAGAAAACATTTTACTACGAAGCTTAGGATTTGGCTCAGTCCCTCTATGTTCCAAAGGTTCTTTTAATTGATTATTGATTAGAAGTTGTAAAAACCTTGGATAAGCATAAATTTGTCCAGAAAGATGCTTTTTCAACCCTTCAAAAATCATAGCCGAAAAATTAAATGGTTGGCTTGAAGCTAGACAAATCAAGGCTGAAGCTTGAGTTGCACTAAATTCACTCCACCCAGTTGTTTTAGGGCTAAGACAGTGTAAAAGAGTGTGAATAAGGAATTTCCATTGTGGGCAGAGGAAGCGTTTAAAAAATTTTATATTATCATTTTGCCTCTCATACCCAATTTGTTCAAGTTCCTCAAAAATAATGGAAGTAGAAAGACAAGTTGTTCCCTCATCATCTGCAAGACGAAGTATTCGTCTTACACGTGATTCAGTAACAACAATTCTTTCTTCATCGACTATTGTTGTTAACCTTTCTTCCCCATTTTTAGTTTCGGCCTTTACAGTAGACCAAAACATTCTCATGTGGGATTTAAATATAGTGGGATTCACTGTTAATGCATACCTTATTTGTAATGCATTAAGGAAGTCAATGACTTCAGTAAAACCCTCGGCCCCTGGAACCCTTTGAAGAAATGCGACTTGATTGTGGTCCTTTAAGAATGCTCTTTGCGCCATTGAATTAGGGTTTAGATTTTGGGGATTTTGTGAAGCGGATGATTTGAAGTATGTTAGGGCTTGTAATTGGTTTGATTTGGGCGCACAAATTTAATGTTGTGATTGAATTGGGGTTTTTAAACTTTTAGGGTTTAGTTGGCGCCAACGTTACAAAATCGACCCTGTTCTTTCAAACTAAGCAGCAGAATGCTGAAAGTTGTAAAACTCAGCAGCATAACCCTAGCAGCAGAATCTTTGCCCTAGCAGCTGAAACTTTTGCCCTAGCAGCAGAATGTCTGCTGATCTTTTCAAACAACTTAAATTTCAAATTCTGAATATCAAACACCTTTTGCTCATGATATCTGCATCTTTCTTTGAATTTTCCTACAAAAGATTAGAAATTTTTTTAATTTATGTTTTTATTTTATTATTATTATTATTATTATTATTATTATTATTATTATTATTTTTTTTTTTTTTTAATAAATAAGTAAATTTCATTAAACTTGAAAACTTTTACATAAAGTTGGATGGGAGTCTAGACACGAGTTGCGCTCCCACTCCTTTCTGAATACAAAAGCTAACTCTATGAAAGATAAAAACGCCACTTTTAGCATTGTTTGCGTGACTATTGGCAATAGACTTAATACGTGAAAGCGTATTATTATTATTATTATTATTATTATTATTATTATTATTATTATTATTATTATTATTATTATTATTATTATTATTATTATTATTATTATTATTATTATTATTATTATTATTATTTTTATTATTTTTTTATTATAAAACATCACTTTATTAGAAACTCATAGGATCTACAAGAAATTAGAGGGGAGCCGAGATACTAACTGGGCTCCCACTCCTCTAGCTATTATTATTATTATTATTATTATTATTATTATTATTATATTATTATTATTATTATTATTATTATTATTATTATTATTATTATTATTAATTATTATTATTATTATTAATTTATTATTATTATTTATTATTTATATTTTTATATTTTATACAAACAATATTTCTATTTCAAAGATGCAAATCAATCTAAGTAGTTTAACAAACTTCACAATTTTCACAAAACATAGTTAAACTTAGCAGTAGTATTGACAACTGGCAGCAGAATAAGTATAACTAGCAGCAGAACATGACTAACAGCAGAACTTTACACACATTTTAAGCAAGCAGCAGAACCAACTTAGTGACTAATAACAGCACAAATCCTTTCAAAATTTTAACAAAAACATAAAGAGATAAGAAATTTATTCAAAGATTTATCATCCCAATACTAGAAATTAAAAGATACTGCTGTTAGAGTAATTGATACTACTGCTTATGAGAACCATATATACATCTAATTATCCAACCTAAATACTAAAGATACTAAAAGCATAAAAACACCATCATCCTAAACTGCTTCACTCCATTTCACCCCAACTTGTTAGAACCAGAGCTCTCTTCCCTACTTCCCATCTATTTCTTCCTTTCCTTGAGTCGTTTAAACAAAATTTCAAGATCGCTAATCCTCTTTTCTAGATTATAAGGGTCTTGAAACCCATCTTGTTGCTCCCCCTGGTTTTGAGGCACCACCACATTTTGCTGATCCACCACATTTTCCTGCTGATCTTCTTCATTTTGCTGCACCAGTACCTCACGTGGATCCACCTCCTCTTCACCTTCCTCCTCCTCTTCATCTTTGTCTTCCTCTTCATCTTCTTCCTCCTCCCCATAATCATTCACTCCCCAAACCTCATCCCAATAAAAGTCTTGCGCATGCAGCCAGTTCAACATTTGACCCCTCATCCACGTATCTACCTGCCTATACGACCCATATTCTGCAATGGGTTCATACCCGAAAGCATCAAACACTGTGTCAAACAGCAAATTATTGTTTAACACCCACTCATACTCTTCAGCATCATTTTGAAAGTTACCATTATTTGCTGCCATTGTTGAGGTTTTCTTTGAATTGAAAGGGATATATGTGTTTGTATGTGTTATTTGGTATACAATCGATAGGTATAAATAGGCTAGAGAGGTAGATCAATGGTTCCCAACACTTTAGGCGGGAAAAGGGATCAAAGGCCTGCGCCAAAAGGAAACTGTGAACTGAAGTTGTACCAAAAAGTCTCCAATTTCCTTTTACCAAGTATTGACTTTTCATGTACAATGAGTTTATGCAACAACAAGTTTTATCTCATGCTTTGTGAATAATAAACTTCCAAACTCAATATTTCAAAGTAGTTGTTTGTGATGTTTGGGATGCTTTGGGATCGGGTTCATTATTATTGACCCGAGGGAATAAATGTTTGACCGTTACTCGAAAGGAAATAGTAACTCATTTTTTCTGCTTGATATTGAGTCGACTTGGACAACTATAAAAGAACGAAATAAAAACAATAGTTGAACTAAAAGTTGAAAGGATCTCCTAACTTCTTCATAAAGGGTTAAGTTGGGGTTAACAAACCTTCCTTCGTGAAAGTATCGTGATTGAACATTTTGGAAGCTAGAAATGTCTTCTAGGGGTGTGTAAGATTCCCTTGAAATGTTCGGAATGTAGAGATTGGTTAGATGATGATGAAAGTCATACGTATGTATGTAGCATTATTGAAACCTATACAAGATTAAACAAAATGATTTTTTTTAGAAGAGTAGTGTTAGTTGTTTTGGTTAACTTTATCAACTCGTAAGCCTAATTATGAGATGTTTTTGTTTTAGATCGTTCTTGATGTACTGCAGGGAAAGATTGTTGTTTGTTTTTTATTTCAACCTTTTTACCGACTTAATAAAAAATTTAAGCGACTGTATTTTCTTTAAGCGCCATTTTTTAAAAAACACCCTCCCATTAACCCACACACACTCAAATTCCACCAAAAAACATATAGTCAGTGACACAACCTCTTCATTTACCTTTACACCTACCTTAAATCAAACCTAAAATTAAATTCAAAATTAAAGTATCGCATACATTACACGCATCTTCTATACTCGAGCTCCTAACTTTAATAATGTTTCGTATTAGGGTATGTATACTCTTATTTTTTAAATCTTATAGTTTTATTTTTATTCCAATCATCATGCCTTTTGAAATAGAGTTACTTGATATATGTGTTTTTCTTGTTCTTGATTATTGTATTTTACATCAACTATATTTGGTTATTTGATGTCTCTTTGTCTGGCCCCAAAAATATGATCATTTATGTCTATTGGAGTAGTATGCAATATAGAACCGTTTAATGATATGAATGTTACCTTAAACTGTCAAAAAATATTTAAAAATATGAGCATATATAACACAACCTGTTTGAATAGATGGTTGTTATTCATTTCCAGCACACCTTGTTTCCATATTACGGAGTAGCATTTATGTCTATTGGATCTGCTTTTTTACCAGAATATGAGCATTTATAGCTCAACCTGTTTCACTATAATAGCTTTTAGAGTAGCTTTTGTTTTTGTTCTTGTAGGAATATAAAGCCAAAGCCATCATCAGAAGTAAACCAAATTACTTTTCTTTAATGAAATCCAAATTGGATCAGAAGACGAAGGAAGTTGTTTCGGGCCACTTGTTTTGGTAAATGGTTGGACCTTTCTTATTTTGACCACGAACCACATATGATAGATTATATCTTACAGAAACAATGTTGTCCGAGTAATGCTCATTATGATATGCCCATTATATATTATGTTGAAGAACGTCCTATACATTTCGGCCGACCTGAATTTTGTCTTATCACTGGTTTTCGTTTTGGAAATGTAAGTTTTACCTCATATAAGTCGGGACACCTCAATTTTAGGAACAGGGTTTTTCCACTCCGTGTAGGTAAGAAAGTAACCAATCTAGATATTCTTGGTATAATTGAAGATGAGCAGGCATTCGGTATTATATTCGACGAAGATGCAGTACGTCTTTGTCTATTGTTAGCATTGGAGGTTATCTTTATGGGCAGATTATTAATTGAAGAAGTTGATGATACACTCTTCCGATTGATTGAAAACCTTGATGACTGGGATGCTTTTCCATGGGGGAGCATATTTGGAGACATTTGTATGATCAAATTTTGGACGTGGCGGATAAACACAAGTATAAATTCCTTGAAGGTATTAACAAAGACCGCAACTTTGTTCCAACATATACGCTTTCAGGATTTGTTTGGGCTTTCAAGGTTTGTATATATTTATTTTTATTTTTTTAATTATAGACAATGCATGCTAGTTATGCTATGTTTCTTTCACTGAATTCGAAGAATTCATTGACATTTTATAGATATGGATAATGGAATCTTTTGAAAGAAGCATTCTTTGGTGGAATAAAGTGTCAGAAACGCTACCAAGAGGAGTATCGTGGTCAAAGAAGTCAACATTTAAAAGATCAGATTATAAGTATCTTTTTGGAAAGGTAAAACTCTTCATCAAATTTGTCGTATTAATGTTCGTTGTTATTATAAATTTGATGTTTATAATCGTGGTCAAAGAACGCAACATTTAAAAGATCAGATTATATATATATATATATATATATATATATATATATATATATATATATATATATATATATATATATATATATATATATATATATATTTTATTTATTTTTTTTTTATATTTTTTTATAATTTTGTAAGGAGGCGAATGTTGTTCAAGATCTTAGACCGACATTAGCTGAGAGGAAATCTGATTGGTATATACACTTTATGGATTTTTTCCATCATTACATACCTAGAACTCCCCCAGTGAAAACCATACATCTCGCTGATGAGTATTTCAAGAAGTTGGCCGTAGCACGCAAACGTGGAAAGATAGAACGTAAACATTTACCTATTATACGCAAAAGTGAGAGCAGTATAATAGAGACCATCCTAATTCAGGATGCTATTATTACAGAGTTGAATGCCCGTGTGTTCAAACTCGAGGGAATTATTCATGTTCTTGCTCGAGAAAGAAATGGGGTAATATATCCGGTTGACTTGTTCACTTACCTTGACATGCCTTTTTTCTTCTTGATTTTGTTTTTTAACCACTATTGTTCATTCGCAGGAGAAATTGGTGTTTGATGATGATCTTCGGAATCTCAGTGCAGAGTATTGTGACGAGCTTAATCATGATTTTCTTGAGTTGTTCCATTCAACTATGGATACCAGTGGGTCACAACGTGTAGATGTGGATGACGATAACGATGATGATGTTGCAAAGGTAAATTACAGATTTAATGTACATGTAAACTCTTACCGTACCGTAAAATGATATATCAACTTTAAACTAAGTTAACTTTGACAGGAATTTATTATTCAAGAAGAATTAAGATTGCGACATGAAGAATTAGAAAAGGTGCGGTTAAAAGAGCAGAAGTTGAGCCAAGAGGAGAAGAGGTTGAGGATGGAAGAGGATAAGATGATAAGGATGGAAGAGAAAAAGAAATTGATCGATGAAAGGGATAAAAAGAAAAGGAAAGAGTCGCTTAAGAATACAAATCATTGGAAAAATGTTATGGCGCGCATAGCCCATACAAAGAGGAGTGAAAGTTCTGGTGAAGTTAATGCGTGTTATTGGAGTAACGCATATGCGGAAAAGAAAGCACAATCCTTTGGCTTACGGAATCCAGATATGACGGAACAACTTGAGAATGTTAAGCCATGGGTTGAGGTATGAAAACTACTAATTTGATTGTTTAAAATATATCATATTTTTCATTTATGGTCGTAAGCGTAAGTGTGTCGTATACTAGGATCTGAAACGCTGGAACAACGCGGCGAACAAGGTTCATTTGACATATGAATTTGACCGATATCTTGGTCAAATTGGTCCGCTTAATTGTAAATTCCCATGGTGTGAAGATGTGAATGTGGATAGAAGGTTCTGGGAAACTTTAGTTTGCTTAGACCCGACTAGGCAAGGTTGGCTAATGGATGAGGCAAGTACTTATATAACTATAATTCACCCTATACTATTGAATTAATTTCTTTTAAATTTGTAAGGTAGTTTATGATTCACAATTTACAGCACATAGAGTTGTGGGTTAATTACATGTGGCATGTGAGACCCGATATGGCTGATTGGGCGATGGTTAGTGGCTACTTTGTTCAGCTTCTACTTCAAAACTCGCTGGCTTTGTGGTATGCTAATGAGGAAAGGTACTCTGTTCCATGGTCCAATGTTAAGCAGGTAAGTCCTTTGATTTCCATCTTGCTGGCATAATCCGCTTACTTGCTTCATTGGCTCCACTATTTGGTTTACGTAACCCAATACTTTTTTTCCCGCACGACTGCTTTGTAGGTTTTTATGCCTATTAATCAATCGGAATCTCATTTGTTTCTTGCACGTTTTGAGATAGAGACAGGAGTAGTTACATTTTTCAACAGCGGTGTAATTTATGTCGAGGAATTGCCAGAATTTTATATCGCAATGATGGATTGTTTACGGGTTAGGCTAGCCGCTATATCCATATAATTAAGCTTGAAAAATTATATTGTTTTAACACTTTTAACATTTTCCCGCAGTCTCAACTACCTGAGGTCCTAAGTTAAGCGCTAGTATTTGAGAAGAAAGGCATAAATCCTTCAACTTACAGCATTACGTTTTCTAACGCTGAGAAAGTACCTAAGCAGGCCGGGATATTTGGTGATTGTGGTATTTGGGTTTGTATTTTTTTATACCGCTTGGCTTACGGTAAGTCTTTGGACGTTAAGGATCCTATTCAGGCAGCACTTGCATACCGTGAACAAATGGCTAAGTTTTTTTTTAAACATCGGGTTTGTATTTAGTCATGTATCAAGTATGTTATAGTATCTCAAAACAATTGCTGAGCATATGATGCCTTTAATCGGTTCAACCTTTTGTATGTCAACTCTCGTTCGATGTCTTTTGTGATATACTAGGACAAAAGCACTTTTCTGTTTTCTTGTAAATTGCAAATCATTATGAGTAAATTTTTATTGCTGTCTTAATTAGCATACACAAAAGAAATAAGAGCCACTCAACAAAAATAAAAAGCATAAAGTATGTAAAGTTTTATGGGTTAGTATCCTCCTAAACACCTAGTTAAAAAGATAAGCAATTAGGCCCACACCAACTAGATCTTCTGTAAGTATTTGTACGACGTAACAGCTTCCTATGCATTTTACGTTTGGAACTATCTACTGGTATCATAAAAATAGAGCTTGGGAGATTCTGCTGTTGGTGACAAAGGAAAAGTAGCCAAGGATGATTCTGCTGCTAGTTCAGGACATTCTGCTGCTGGAGCTAAAGAAGCTGCTGCTGTGCGATAGCAAGTTCCTACTGCCTGTGCTAAAATTCCTACTGCTGAGACTCAGGGAGATTATACTGTTGAGAGAATTGTCGATGTTGATGTGAGTCAAGCTGAGGCAAGAATCCAACTGAAAACAACACCAGCACCTAAATCACTACCACCTACTCCTCAATCACAACCCAAACCAAAACCAAAACCAAAACCAAAACAAAAGCAAGTAACACCACCACCTCCAAGCTAGAGCTCCTGTCAAAGGAGTTATAATTAGAGAACCTATCACAACCAAGAAACCTGTTCATACACATACATTCTCAGGAAATGGTAAAGGAATCATGACTGAAGAGCATGAATTTAATCTAGAAGTCCCCTTTGAGTACCGGGCAAGGGAGCTTCAAGAAAAGTTTAATGAAGAAGCTGAAGCATAACCAAAATTGAATGCTTGGGATGAAAAAAAAAAAAAAAAAAAAAAAAAAAAAAAAGGAAAAAACAAAGAAGGGTGCAAGAAAAACAAAGTTTAATGAAGAAGCTGCAAGGAAATTTGTGTTACCACGAACATAAACCGATCAACTTCATCCAACAAAACCCATCCATGATGTATTTTTATTTTTTTTAATTGCAAATCATTATGAGTAAAGTTTTTATGTCTTTATCGAGTATGTTGTAGTATATTTTATGTCTTTTGTCTTTATCGAGTATGTATTTATTTTAAATTGCAAATCATTATTAGCAACTTTTTTTATTGCTGTACGTTTTAATTAGCATACACTCAAACATTTTAATAGGCAAAAATTATTTAAAGTTTGATATGTTAGTATCCTCCTAAACACCTAAATATAAGGAATAAGGCCCACACCAAGTACATCTATTAGGTATATGGGATACAAACAGTAGATCTATTGTACAACATGTAAGTATTTGTAGTATATAACATCTTTACATGCATTTTATCCTTGGACCTATCAACTGGTATCATAAAACAAAAACAAAACAACCACTTTGTTTTCTATATATATTTTCATTTTTCATCAAAGGGATGTCATCTACTGAATCAGGATCAACAACCTGTAATGATATTGGGTTTGGCCAATGCGTGTATGTTTCTCTATTATTTTTTCTATCCTTTTTAAAGATTAATTGTTTCTGTAACTCTAATAACCCTGACGAGCTTGTTTTAATTCTTTCCATTGTTACACAGGAACTCTAATAACCCTGACGAGCATGTGTTTGAGGTATATTATGGTAGTGTTTTTATGTATCTTCCCTTAAGGTACACCGGTGGAGAAGTTATAGACTTGAAGTTGTCTAGGTCAAGTAGGTTATGTTATTCTGAGATGTGTGACCTTTTGTTGAAAAACATAAAAGAGGATATATGGGCGTGGTTTTATTGTAAACCTAGGTGTAGCGTGGAAGAAGGTTTGACCATTTTCGAAACTGATAATGATGTCAAGAGAATGTATGAATTTGCTGAGATTAATGGGGTCATTCAGGTATTTGTTAGTGCAATTCCGCAAGCACATATAGTTACCCACTATCATAAGAACTTTCCCTTTGATGACTCTGACGTTGAGGTTACATCTAAAGTCAGAATGCATGAAAAAAGAAATAAAGCTTATGAAAACATGTCTTTGGAAGAAATAATTGCCTAGGAACAAGCAGAACAAAATTCCCCAGGTACCCTTAAGACACCTTATGTTAAGCCTTTTGTCGAGGCAAGTCTTTTTAGAGGGAGGGGAGAGATGGAATACAATGATGACAGCTTATATTCTCCGGAAGGGTTCAGGTCTGTTAATAGCCCGTACATCCCAAAGGATTGTGATTGTGGCTGTAGGTCTCCGACTTTTGTAAACTCCCTTGTTAATCAGTTTGACGATGATCCTACAGTTGTATGTTCTACTCCTTTTAAGGGTAAGAGGGTTTTAAACGACCTTGATGATGATGGCACAGTTGCACGATCTACAGTTATACAAAAAGCGCCAAAAGAAAGTCATTTTCAAGATATCAGTTCAAAAGGCAGGAAACTTTTGAATGATTTTGAATCCACTGCTGATGATGTTCAGATCTTTTTGAATGATTTTGAATCCGCTGGCGATGATGTTCACATCTTTTTGAATGATTTTGAATCGGTTGTTGGTGGTACAAATGATAGCACCTGTATTTGAACTTTGATTCTTTAACTTTCCTATGCTAACATTATGTCTAAGTAGTGTTCGTAATAGTTAACTTAGGAACACTTTATCGTATTTTAGGGTTAATTGTTGTCATAGGTTAATTTGCAAAAGCTAAAAGTATGCGTTTTCAGAGCTCTTTGCTTATTGATGTACGCTTATTCAAGTTCCTTAATGTAAGCAACTTTTGTATTTCTATTAAAATAAGCTATAAAAAGTCCCTTAAGTGACTTTTAGGTGTGTACATAAGCGACTTTCTAAAATCCAGTTCTAGGGCGCAAGTGGCATGTGATGATGACTGCATTGTTTGGCAGGGTAAACAATGTCAACCAGACTAGTGGTTAGATTTTAAGCGAATTTTTGACTTTTTAAGCGACTTTTTACTAGAGGCCAAAAAATACACAGCCACATGTCACTCCCACATTTAGTCGCTTATTCTTTGGCCATTTTGAGAAATTGACTTTTTTGGGGCCAAAAAAGCCCAACACTTCGATAGGCGGGAACAACGTCTCTTAAACGACTTTAAAGCGGTGGATTAGCGACTTTCTAAAATCCACCCCAAGGGTACAACTGGCATGTAATGATGACTAGGTAACATAAATGTACTTAAATTCAATTCCAAATAAGGACACTATAACGAGAACGTGTCTAGGTGAAAAATTATACCGATCGAATTCGTATGGCTCCTAAGTTTCCAAAGTGTTTGAAGATAGCAAATCAAATTGGTGATCGGCGAGTTCATAGTGTTCTTCATGCTATCTTTTTGCGAGAGAAGGAGGCTTATAGGTGTGATGAAAACAATTACAACGAAAGGATTGAAGAAGTAGAGGCAAGGGTTGATCATAGGCATGGAATAATTCTTGAATTAAAGAAGTTTATGAGTGATGCTGTTGTGGATGAGTGTATTGCAGCTTTGATGGTTGCTGAGCAGAACGATTTTGCTGAATTGGGTCGTCTGATTCAGATGAGTCATGCTGCTACTTTACGTGTTGGTGAGAAATCCAGAATTATCAAGAAACTTAACAAATTGAAATAATTATGGATGTTTAAATAATATTGTTAATCTTAGGGTCTTTTGTAAGTGTCTATGCGATGATGGCTGACAGTTTTTTGTGGTCGCTTGCGGGGTAGAAAGGGTAGGTTCAGTTTAAATGGTATTAGGGTTGTGTTTGTATTGTACGTTATGTATTTTGAATGGCTGGAATATTAACAATGTCTGTAATGTATAAGTGTTTTTAACGGTATGAATGGAAGTATTAGTTATATTAGCTTATTTGATACATTGTTTTGTCTTTAATTGTTTTTTATTTTAAAGATTCTAAATATAGTTGGATGAATATTATGAGTGATGCATGTTTTGATGGTATCAAGTTGGAGGAACAGGGAGACATATTTTGTATGATACTTGGTTGCAACTGCAGATGGCTAATGATTATGTAAAATTATGTTGTTGGTTATTAATGTATTGTGTTATTTTAAACGTTGAGAGTATAACATTAGTGTATGTTATTTTTTAGAGGTAGCACTAGATGTGTAAACTCGATTGCTAAAAAGTCTATTATGAAAGCAACTTTTTTATATCTAGTTAAATATGGTACAAAATAGATGAAACACCCAACAGTTTAGCTAAGGAACGGAAAAAATCTATTATGCGACTTTTAACTGGGTAGATAAGCGACATTCTATTTTCCAACTGTAGGGTGCAAGTGGCATGTAATGATGACTTTCATTGTTTGTCAGGGAAAAAAGGCGGCTTAATACAGAAATTTGGCGGGAGCAACGTCTATTAAGCGACTTTTAGGCGGTAGATAATCGAGTTTCTATAATCAATCCCAAGGGTACAAGTGGCACGTAATGACGACTACGTAACATAATTGTGCTTAAATTCAATTCCAAATAAAGACATTATAATTAGAACGTGTCTAGTTGAAAAAATATACTGATCGAATTGTTATGGCTCCAAAGTTTCGAAAGTGTTTGCAGATAGCGAATCAAATTGGTGATCGGCGAGTTCATAGTGTTCTTCATGCTATCTTTTTTCGAGAGAAGGAGGCATATAGGGGTGATGAAAACAATTACAACCAAAGGATTGAAGACGTAGAGTCTAGTTGAAAAGCATACTAGATGTGTAAATTCGATTGCTAAAATTGCTAAATAATTTTATGAAAAAATTATTATATTTTTATGCGTTTTTTTTTAATTAAAAAAAAAACACTTTTATCCTGAAAATAAAATTAAAAATATTAAGTTAATACCAAAAATTATGAAAATTTATGGAAAACTACTTATCTAGATAAGATGTGAATAAGTTAAAAGTGGAAATTCACCGTGTGATACTACTGCTGGTAACAATGATACTCCTGTTAGTGTATTTCATAATACTGCTGGAGATGCTGAAAATGTGAAATACAAGTGGATACTACTGCTAGACGTAGAATATACTACTGCTAGAGATAGTTTCTACTGCTTTTGTGATACAGTAACTACGTATAGCATGTTTAGATAAGTTTAGAATAGATACGAAAAAAGTCTATTATGCGAGTTTTAACTGGGTGGATAACTGAGTACTCAGTTCATACTCTTATCCATCCAACCTATCATATCAATATGTAAGTTAATAAGCAATTTACACCACGGGTCCTTAAAAGTTACACAAGTCTTATACGGAATTAAAAATTGCAAAACACAAAAAAAGAGTAAGTATCTGGAAACAAAGTCCAACATATTTTTAAATTAGAAAATACATAAGCGCAAAAAAAAAACTACATGGGATAAAAAATTAAAACCCATTAAAAAGGAGCGTATAACAATTTCTTCCTTTTTCCTTGTTCGTTATAGACTTTCTATATGGTTGACTTCCATCTAAGTGTTTCCTCGATAGTTGGTTCAACACTGCCACTTGGTTCAGCATATTGTTTAACATCTTCTACTTGTTCCTCACCGTTTGGGCCATATCTCTCATAAATCTCTGGAGATATGACCTCTCTTAATACCTTGTTTGACCATTCTATATCATAGACATTATGCTCGAAACTAATTATTTTACCAGTTCGCATATTTTGAATGAAGTGATGCTAATATGATGAATAAGGGGAGTAAAATGAGATGAGGGAAAATGATTTTTTCAACACTTTGTTACCCCACTTGAGAGTCGAGATCCAAATTTGTGGTTGGGGTTGTATGCTTTTGTCAACACTTTATTCCCCCTTTTCAATGGTAAGTTAGGTTGAATAATTTGTGGTTGGGGTTGTATGCTTTTTTCAACACTTTAGTCCCTATCTACCTAATTATCATATTACGCACAGAATAAAACATAACAAATGGAAAAAATATGTAACAGTGTGCATATAGATTCCATTGGATAAAGGTTTATAGTACATCATGGTTGGATAAGAAAAGCTTCATGAAAAAAATGAGAATGATAAACATAAAACAAGTTATACAAACAAAAGCTTGACAAAGAAAATGCTGAACATAGACCTAAAAGATACATTCGTGCAAGTTGTTAATGAATGAATGTTTGCATCTTGTCAATTGTTAACCTGGTATGGTCAACTGTACCAGTTCCTTCATAATTAAAGAGTAAGAAACCAGTAATTGTAAACAACTAATACACAAACATGAGAGTTTTGATTTAATACCATTATACATACTTTAAACCAGGATGCTTGTACAAAATATAACATAACATAACATCGGTTGCCTAGAAGTTAACCATTAAATTACATAACTAGCCCAAAAAAATATGCACCAACCTAAACAAACCCTAACAAAACCTAAAACCCCAAATTAACATCTTCAAATCATGAACGATTGCCCATCAAAAGAAACCCCAAAAACCAGCATGCAACACCTCAAAGACTGTCAATGAAGTGAACCAAATCACGAATGCGCACACGCATTTGTGAAGAAACAACAAGTAGCCTATCAGCGTCACGAAGATTTTCAGCATTTATACGCATCATGTCATCAATAATTTTGTTTGACGAGTCTGACCCACCGAGTTTTATAAGTTCCTCAACAGTTTTGATCCTACGATCTAGACGAGCACTTATTTCTGAAGCTTTTGACCTAACGTGTAATTCAACCCGAACAGTATCTTTAACTTCCTCCCAGTAATGTACAAGCATGAGGTCTTTAACTAGCCTGGTTTTCGCACTTTTAGCTAACTTATCTATAATTGGTACGGAGGTATCCATTTTTTGAATAGAGATATTGTGATTTTAGATTTAAGAAACTGTGGTGGCTGACGAATGGAATGGGTAGATGTGCATGTTTCTATATATAACTATGATAACATCGAGACACTCAAACCACTAACAAGCGCTTCTTCCCTTTTCCCATGCAAATAATTTTGTATTATTATAATGTTTTAAAATTTTAATTAATTTTTTTTTTCTGTTTAAATTTTTATTTTTTTATTTTGATTATTATTATTTATTTTTTTTTTGTTTTTTTTACGTATGAATAGACATAAAACTTGTAGTAATTTTCAATTATTGGTATTATAACGTTTTTAAAATGGTAAAACGTTGTATTTTTGAAAATAAATACACAACAATCTTTTAGAGAATAACTAGACTACAAAATATTTTGGTGTTTGGGTGAGAAGTCGCGTATTTGAAAGGTGACGATCTTAACAAATTTATCAACACTAAATTTATTTGTATGAAGTGCGACTGAAGTCAGCATTACATGCCCACGAGCACCCTACATTTTTTTTAGAAAGTCGTTCAATTGCCCCGTAATAAGTAGCTTAAGCCACATTTTTCCCGCCTTTTATATGTTTTACCCTCACAGCAGAAGTCATCATGGCACTTGCTTACTAAAAGTCATCATTACATGCCACTTGTACCTTTGTTTAAATACCCCTAACAAGTCGTTTATTCGACAATTATGTTACCTCTTGTTTAAAGTCACCGTTACATGCCACTTGTACCTTTGAATTGGATGTTATAAAGTCGCTTATGAACCCCTTGAAAGTCGCTTAAGGGAATTTATTGCCACGTGTACCTTTGAATTGGATTTTATAAAGTCGCTTATCAACCCCTTGAAAGTCGCTTAATATAACAAGGGTCGCTGGACTAAAATGCAAATGAAAGTACAAGCTGAAATATGTAAACATTATGCAAATTAACTATGATTACTGATTTCTATTTTTTCATCATAAAAACAACCTGATTATGCAAATTACTATTATCAAATCTCTAACCCCCCCTAACAATAGTTCCAACAAAATAATCAGATGGAGGAACAACTACAACTACTCAATCACAGAAATTAATCACATACTAAAAAATATACATAATAAAACACAACATTTGGTGGCCTGCGTGGGATAAACTCTTTTATGACTTTTGAGCTCATCCGTAGATTGTCCAAAAAGAGGGGCTTTTGAGCTCATCCGTAGATTGTCCAAAAAGAGTTGCAAACTGATGTACGGTTTGTACCTATCCCTAGCCACAAGTGCTCTTCTCATTCTATATCTCCCTTCCGTGCCCCTATAGTTGTCCTCTCGATCAACCATCAAATATACATGCTTTTTACCACTTTGCATGTTAGTGGTATTGGGAATGATTGTAGTGGAAGGTTGGAGGACGGGCAGATGAGACGCCTTTCAGTACAAGAACGGCTTGAAAGGCGTTCGAGAATGTTATGGAAGGGTGTTTAGATGAATGGGATTTGTAGAGCATTATGTTTTAGGGTTATTAGTCGTCATTTAAGAACGACTAACTGCTATTAGTAGTCATTTAAGAACATGTCTGGGCCGTGATATGACCCTCTTGAATTAACTCTGAGTATGTAAATGATGGTCATCAGCAAATGACGTTTTGTCATTGAGTGAAGACCTTGGTTATCATATATGGTAAACAACTTTATATTGTTATTCAGGAAACGTTTGCAAAAAAACGATAACATCTTCAACTTTGTGTTAGATGTCTTTAAGTTTTTTGTGGGATTGGTTACGCCTTCTTTCGTTGTAATAAACTTTTATAGAGGATGATCCAGTGTTGTTTCTAGTGTCAAAAGTGACTATGCCTAAATCTTTAGGGTGTATGCACGTGCCAACACGCGTAACTGGACAATTTGTTAGTAGAAAACTAAGAAGCAACTGAAAAGGCAAATCTCGAGAAGGCAAATCTTGATAATCGGAAAGAGATCTTTTACACCTGCCACTTAGATATTCTACATCGGCCACTTGCAGCGAATAGTGGATTTTAGAAAGTCGCTTACCAAGCTACATAAATTCGCATAATAGACTCTTTCCCTTACCTAATCGTTTAGTGCCATTGTTAGTTATTTTTGTTGAATGTGTGTTGATTTTAATTTAGGGTTGTTATAGAATTTAAGTAAAATAGAAACAATACTACGGTACAACTTTTGGGTTATAGATTATAGTTATAAATGTGGTTTGTTATTATGTGATGCTATCAATGAAAAAACGTGTTTGTTCCTACCTATATATAGAACTAAGAATGACGTTTATTTTGTACTATCACTAAATATAATAAAAATACGGAGTAAAAAAAAAGATTAGAAAAAAATAGGGTATTTCTAACCTTTGACTTTTTAAGAACCATTTGGTTTCTTATCTCAACATTATTTTTTAGTCTAACGTACTAAGCATTATCCGTTCCATTTATAAGAAAAATAAAAGATTGTGTTTGTTGGGGAAAGTATTTTAAGACAAAATATAAAAATTACATGCAGTTTACTTCTCTAATCTTGTCAATCAAGATTGGAAATAAGGATGTCGCTTAGCAAAAAGGTGTGAATTCAGGATGTCATTTGAGGTTTATTTTTGAAACTTCCTAAAAGATTAAAAAATAAATAAATAAATAAATAAAATAGAAAAAATAATAATAAATAAATAAATAAAAGAGGAAAAAAAATAAGGAAAAAGAATTATGTTTAGTTGATTAATATTTTATTTACATTAAAAAAAATGTAAGAGCAGCAACAGTTTTATTTTCACAAGCAGTAGGATGAATCACTCCAGCAGTAGAAACTTGTTCCTTTGGTTAAGCAGCATTATGTTCTACCTTAGCAGCAGTATCATTAACATGTGCAATAGTATCAACCTTAACTGTTTCTTCAGTATGACCAACAGCAGGACCAACTTTTATTCAACAATAGAATATCCCAAGCTTTAAGTGTATGCTCAAATTCAAAAACAAATGCAAACTTAAACTTCAGAGCAAAAATTCAAAAATCAAATAAGAGCCCTCAGGTGTCTTAACGTGACACCCGCCTTAAACCAGTTTTTCCTAAAACTTTTTGTTAGTACGCCTTAAGGTTAGTAATCATAGTGTTGCAATTATAACCCAAGTGGGCACTTAGGATTTGATGTATGGAACATATGTTCAAACAATACCCAGTAATTGTAAAGGGTTACATGTATTCAAAATGAAAATGTTAATCCAAACACCCACTATATTCCAAAAGGCAAATCATTTTGATTTGTAACAGTCAAACTAAACAATTACCAACAACAACCAACCTTTTATTGATCGGTTTCATGTTCACATCCATTACAAACTTTCCTATCATCTATATGTACTTTTCGACATATTTGCTTCAGCAAAAGTAAAATTAGGGTGTTTTTGGTTAGATTTAACTAGATTATAATAGTTATGAATGTGGTTGCACTATTATACCCATGAAAATATAAAAAAGAGTAAATAGACTTTCGTTGTTAGCTACTCTAGTTCAAAATGGACAATTGTTAGAAGGAAAAAAATAAACAAAGCTATTGATTTGATTGTTGAAATGATGTACTTGAAAACTGAAAAGGCAAATCTCGAGAAGGCAAATCTTGAGAATCGGAAAGAGATCTTTTACACCTGCCACTTAGATCTTTTACACCTCCCACTTGCACCCAATAGGGGATTTTAGAAAGACGCACACAATAGTGAAGCAACAGTAATCTCTCCGCTATATAAACCATTTCCAACCAAAGCAGAACATGCGCATTCAACGATAGTAAGAAGTGAGAATACCATAACATAGTTATAGTGTTAGAATCCTCAAGAAACAGCTTACAACCCAAGCCTAGCTTCTTTTTTTCTGTCTCTTGATTGTCTCTCACCATAGAAACCTTGTAACTGTGCCCATCATGAATCATAAACTCGTTATTCTTTCAATGTCCAAACGGCACGTGTTTATGTTTATCTTGTTAAATCATGAGTTGCTCAAGTTTAAACCGGACCAACAAGTGATGTCAGAGCGGGTGGATCATTCTTATCATTTAGATCCGTTCTTAAATGACTACTAATAACTTTTAGTCGTTCTTAAATGACGGCTAATAACATACAACCACCGTCCTCTACAAAAACCCTAACATCAAAATCCCCTTTATGTTGTTGTCGAGTACCTCCTCATGTTGAACCTTTCCGGTGCGTGAAAGTACTCGAACTGCCTATCCACAATCTTTCCCTTGAATATGACCTCAGCACCACCCGTTCTTAAATTACAGGTGCAAACCATGGATGCAACCTTAGTCCCATGCAAGCTTAATGAGAGGTACATCGAAGGGTGTAATATGGTTGATCTCAGTAACAACCATATTTGAAGCGAAAAATGGTGGATCATCAGAGGCTATTAAAGGGGGCCATGTGATGGGTAGAGGATATGGCATTTGTTTCTCGACGTTGTTAGGTGATGTTCCTTGAAGAGAATACGTAGAGGTTAATTCGAGCTTGATTCTTTGCCAAACTTAATCCCTGATCTTGAATGTAACATCAGCTAACGACGTCAAGCGACAAAGGATGAAATCAACATAGATCAATCTAGGTTGATTTCATCCTTTGTTGCTTGACGTTGTTAGGTGATGTTCCTTCAAGATCAGGGATTATAGCGATCCCTAATGTATGATTTCTCATCCTTGTTGCTGCCCATCTGAGCAACCAAGATCAACCACTGAGGCCAGAGGCCAAAGATAACAGATTCAAGATCCAGTCATTTTTTGTACTTCATAAGCATCAATAGAATTACGTATAATAAATATTGAAAATCTTTGATGTAATAAGCAGTATGTAACCGACTAGGACTCCTTAGTCTATAAAAGGAGTGTTGGGTTTATTGATTTGATGATACAAAACATAAAGAATGAAACATGAAGGACTTAATGTGACAAGAAGGGAAACTATAAAAAGATGGAGGATTTGGAAGATTCTAGAAGATATGCATAAAAGATTTAGTTTCCTAATTGTATTTATGATTCCTCTTGTAAACCTAGATGACTCTATTATATAAAGAGATCATTAGGACATTAGTTTTGTGTGCACAATCCAATTAAACTTTGCGTTGAGACAAAAGGTGTTTGGAAATATCAGCTTAAATTCTGCTGCTAGTTACAATGATTCTGCTGCTTGCCTAAAGTTTCTACTGCTGAGGGTTCTGCTTCTCGCTTTGTAACTACGGGGATTGTACTGCTTGGTTTGAAAGTAAAGGGACTGTTACACAAATTTGGCACCAATAAAACCCTAAATCGATCCAAACGGCTTAAAAACCCAATTCGATCTCGAAATTGGCTTTGTGCGACCAAAACTTAATCATATTGAAACCCTAACACACTTTAAAACGAACATGCACAAGTTCTTGTCTTAATAATCGAGCATGATCAACAAAATTCATCCACTCAAGTGTTCGTCTTCGTTTTTTTGTTTAAATTTTTATTTGTTTTATTTTGAGTATTTTATTTTTATTTTTATTTTTATTTATTATTTATTTTATTATTTTTTTATATTTTTGGTATGAATAGATGTACAAATTTGTAGTAATTTCCAATTATTGGTATTGTAATGTTTTTACATTTGAAAAACGTTGTAATCTTTAAAATAAATACACAACAAACTTTTAGAAAATCGGTAACCAAAAAAGCACAAAACAGAAAAAAAAAATTAAAACCTACGAAATTAAAAATAAAGTACACAACAATCTTTTACAAAAATAATTACACTACAAAATATTGTGGTGTTTGGGTGGGGAGTTACTTATTTGATAGGTGACGATCTTAACAAATTTATCAACACTAATTCATTTGTGTCAAGTGCGACTGAATTCGTCATTACATGCCCACGAGCACACTAGATATTTTTTTAGAAGTCGCTTACTTTCCCCTTAATAAGTAGCTTAAGCGATTATTTTCCCGCCTTTTTTCCCGTTACCCTGCACAACAGAAGTCATCATGCCACTTGATTACTAGGACTAAAGTCATCATTACATGCAACTCGCACCCAATAAGAGACTTTTTTGCCACCTTATTCCCGCGTACTGGAAAATAACGTCGCTTTAATTTGCCACTTTATTCTCAGCATGTTCATATCGATTAACCCAAACTTAACTATGATTACTGAATTCTATATTTTCATCATAAAAACAACCTGATTCTACAAATTACTATTATCACATCTCCAAATATCACATAGCAACACTTCCAACAATATAATCATATCGACGAACAACAACAACTACTCGGTCACAGAAATTAATCACAAACTCAAAAAACTACATAATAAAACACAAGATTAGATTAAATATAGCCATACTTCCATTCAGACCATTATACTGTTCATAATTACAGCCCACTGTCCAGTTACATACACAAAAACCTAATAACTTAATCATCTTCAAACCCAATCATAAAGCATATTTTACATCCGAAAGTCAAAAAAAACTTTGATACAAATAACACACATTCTTCTCTCTCACTAAACTACTGCGTTGGTTGACGTTGTAGGACCAACTTGATGTAGAACCACTAGCATGCGGTAGCGTGAGTGGGATAAACTCTTTTTATGACTTTTAGGCTTTCAAGTTGATTGTCGAAAAAGAGTTGCAAACCGATGTACGGTTTGTACCTATCCCTAGCCACAAGTGCTCTTCTCATTCTATATCTCCCTTCCGTGCCCCTATAGTTGTCCTCTCGATCAACCATCAAACATTCCTGCTTTTTACCACTTTGATGGCCAATGAGAGCCTAATTGGTAGTTAGGCTTTCCATGTCAATGGTATTGGGAATGATTGTAATGGAAGGATGGAGGGCGGGCAGATGAGACGCCTTTCGATACAAGAACGGTTTGAAATTCACCGTATTGCTCGAATGGACGCTCGAGGATGTTATGGAAGGGTGTTTAGATGAATGGGATTTGTAGAGCATTATGGTTTAGGGTTATTAGTCGTCATTTAAGAACGACTAACTGCTATTAGTAGTCATTTAAGAACATGTCTGGGCCATGAGGTGACCCTCTTGACGTTGCTTGCTAACCCATGTAATGTGTGAGTACATACATGAATTAACTAGTATGTAAATGATGATCAGCAGCAAATGACGTTTTGTCATTGAGTGAAGACCTTGAGTATCGTATATGGTAAACAATTTCAACTTTTTGTTAGATGGTAAACAACTTTATATGGTTATCATATATGGTAAACAACTTTATATTGTGGGATTGGTTGCGCCTTTATTCGTTGTAATAACCTTTTATAGAGGAGGATCCAGTGTTGTTTCTTAGTGTGAACAGTGGCTTTGCCTAAATATTTAGGGCTTGTTGGATTTGACATAAAGTAGTCTGTCCAGTCTTTTCAACACCTTGGGAAGCGGCATGATGAATGTATAAGGCGGGAAATAGTCTCTTAATCGATTTTTAGGCTTAGATAAGCGACTTGGTATTTAACTCATTTAGCTTGGTGGATCATTTTTAGCTTATTCACAGCTTATCTAGGTAAGATGTCAACCCAATTTTATTTTTCCTATATTCCTCATTGTTTAAGGTACATTCCATTGATTTCTCATATTCTTGTTAAATAGATCAATATTTTTGTAGGGTCAATTTATGAATTTTAATGAGTTTTAGAGGGTATATAAGCGACTCTATAAAATAAAACCTTAGAGTGCAAGTGGCAATGATGATTTCATTACTGTCAGGCGAACCATGTCAGTCATAACTACTTTTCTTTTCTTTTTTAGGGAAAAACTACAAAAGTGGGAAAAGAGTCTCGCAAGCGGCTAAGTGGGTGGTAAGTAAGCGACCTGATAAAATCCACGTGTAGACCGATATTGTTATATGTCTTTAGGGCTTGTTGTTTCTAAATATTTAGGGCTTGTTGGATTTGACATAAAGTAGTCTGTCCTGTATTTAGGGCTTGTTGAAAGATAATCCTTTTTTTTTCCTTTTAAATGTGATGCAGTATTTTTATCACTTTAAAGAACACCAAAATTCTGAATTAAAACCACCATTCAACACTTAGTAAAACAATTATATAAGTAATAACTACGAATTTCATTAACATCATTCTGAAGATAAATAGTACACATTACGTAAACTTCATCAAAACAAGTTTTTTTAACAAACAGCAAGATAAAGAGTAAACATAACATAAAATTCCCCACGACAAGGTTTTTTCACCAAACCTAATCCCACTCGCTTAGCTTTTTCAACATTCTAGTATTCTCCAATGAACGACGCCCACTTGCCCGACGCCTTTCAGTCAGAAATTCAATTTCTTTCAAATTTTCTTTCTCATCCAACATGAGAAATTGAAATTGTTCCTTAAGAAGAATTACACAAATGAATTACCACAAAACACTTCAATATATTGAATACGTATGTAATACTAACCCTAGAACCTCATTTTATAGATTAAGGAGTCCTAGTCAGTTACAAAGACTTCATATACTTCGTATCATTACCATAAATATCTAACAAACTATACAAGTTTATCTAATAAGCAGTAGAATGATTACTCTAGCAGTAGAGTCTTCTTGGGCTAGCAGTAGAGTCTTCTTGGGCTAGCAGTAAAATCACACTTTGCTTATTGATCCTTTCTTCAGACAACTCCAGCAGTAGACTGTACACACCAGCAGTAGAGTTATTAAGCCCAGCAGCAGAATCATAATTGGTGTATTTTCCTTAAGACTTATGAGCAGCAGCATAACATGCAAAGTAGCAGCATCTTCAAAACCCAACAATCCTCACCTAAACTTGATATTTCTCCCCAAAATAATCAAGTTTCTAATAACCACAGACTTACACTAGGAGGATGCTTCCAAACACTTACTACTTCTTTGTTTTACCATAATTCTGCCCATAGAGTTTTCTCTGAAGCATTCTGAGAAGTTCAAGGACTCTATCATTCCAGCTATTAACAAGTAGCTTGATGTCTCCTTCTAGCATCATTTTCAGAGTAGTCATAACCAAAGGGTACTCCTTTTCAGCTAGCATCCATATGATCAGACCTCCTTGCAGTACTAACTCATGAACTCTACATGAGTCATAGAATCTCCACAAATGAATCTTATTACTTCTCATCTGCTCTCTCCATATAGTATTTTCATGATCAACTTCAAACATCATCAGCAGATATCTCCAAAGCACACTATCAAGTTCATTCTGTGGTCTTGCATAGCCATATTTGTTCTTGATCAGACCCCACAAGTTAATCCAATCCTCCCTATCCATATTCTTGAGCATTTGAGAAAAGGTCTTAAACCTTTGAACTCTACCACCAACTCTGTGGATCTCAAACCAAGGTGCTTTATCATCATATCCAGTCAACCATCCAGTAACTGAAGTTTTCTCATCTAAAGGAGCTGTATCAACAAAAATATCTTTATCATCAGACACAAGTTGAGACAATTGTTGTAACTCAATTGTTTTCTTGTCTAACTCCTCTGACTCCCTTTTCTTGTTAGTCGTTTCACTCTCAGTATCTGAACTTTCTACAACTACCCTTCTCTTCTTCTTCTTCCTAGCTCTCATCTTAAGCCTTATCCCTGATCTCTTTTCACCAATACTAGATTCAGGTTTTACATCTTTTTCTTCACTTTTCTGCTCCTTTACTACTTCCTTCTCATTTTCCTTCTGAGTCTCTACAACTATTTCACTAACCTCCTTTTCCTTAACACTTTGAGTTATTTCCTTAGGCTTTGCAACATTAGATTCTGGATTCAAATAAGCCCTTGGATTCACTCTTCTTGTAAGTTTAGCAATCTCAGCATCTGACAGAGGTTCAAATTTTCTCTCCATCGCCTTCTTTGCTGCTTCATATTTCTCTTTAACATCTACATCAGTATATGGTTTCAACTGCTTTAGCTTTCAATTCTTTATATTTTTCAAATAGTGTTCATGATGAGTTCTGAGTTGCTTTGTAGTTGGAGGTCTAAGGACTTTCTTCTTTTTCCTCTGATTAATAAATTTCTTCGTATGTTCTACTCTAAACTTTTCTAAGAAATCAAACTCATTCTGTGCAGCAAAGTCATCTTCTAACTCCTCCTTAACCTTTGACCATTTTATAGCAGCTTCACACCTTGCTTTTTCGTCATCCCAAGCATCTAATACAGCTCTAGTTTTTGCCTCATCCTCAGCATGCTTCCTTTGTCTTTCAAGTTCTTCTTTTTCATCCTCATCAACCAACTTCTTTGCAGCTTCTTGGTCATACCTTTCTTGACTGTGTTTTGGCCAGAACTCAAATGGAAGATGTGTCAGATAAGGTTCATGTTCTTCAACAATATTACCTTTTCCTATGCCAGTGTAGTTATGAACTTGTTGAGGCTTCTTTGATGGGATAGGTTCTCTGATTAGCACACCTTTAATTGGCGGTGTTGGAAGTATAGGTGTTGGAGATACTTGTGTTGTTATAGGTGGTTGTGTTGGTTGTTGATGAGATTGTAGTATTTCTGGTTGTGATTGAGGTTGTTGTTGTGGTGGTAGTTCTTTTGGCTGTGATTGATCATGAGTTGATGTGGAAGTTTTGTTTTGCAAATTAAGCATAACCTGGCCCAAACTAATGGTATCATCCACTGATTCTTCATCTTCTCCAGCAGTAGAATCATTAACCTTAGCAGTAGAATGCCCTGCACCAGCAGCAGAGTCACCCTTAGGTACTTCTTCCAACACTTCATTACCAGACTCATTTTTCACCACAAATTCTTCATTTTCACCTGAATCAACATCCATATCATCATGAACAATCCTATCATCAAATTCCTTCTCAACCTCCCCTTGACCCTTGTTCTCCTCCTCTGAGACCTTGTGTTCTTTCCTCCCCTGTTTCGGACCATCCTCCCCCAAACTTGGTTTGGAAGGAACCTGTTTGACCCTTCTAAGGACCCTTGTTCTTGACTTTCTTTGTCCTTCCAGAATTTTGACCCTCAACTTCAAAGATGTAACAGTTTTGGTGAGGTCAAGAACTTGGGTTTCCAGTTTGGTACACCAATCCGTCAATACATCTGGGTCTGTGTTACCTGGCCTGAGAGGTGGATCATCGGATTTGGCCTTTTGTACATTTTCCATCAATACATCTGGGTCATTTTCAAGTATAGCCTCAACACTTCGACCTGTGTTAACTGGTTCGAGAGGTGTATCATGCACAATGTCATCTTGTACATTGGTATCCATCAATTCAATTGTTTCATCTCTGTCCTCATCACTTCGGAATGTGTGACCTTCCCTGACAGGTGAATCTTTGGACTGAAACTCAATCTCAACCCTAGATTGAGCAGCTGAGTCCCCCTTTTTAGCCATGTGGCTGGGGATTCCATCACCTGTTTCAGGTTCATGTGAACCTTCAACATTAGATGTTGCCATATTTGTGGTCTTAATGATGTTAGCACTATCCTGCCTAGCTACTAAGCCATAAACAGTAGTGCTAGCCCCTCCCATCATGCCACCTACATCACCTGTGGCAGCCTCATCTGCAAGCATACTGACATTGGCCTGAAGTTGCACAATGTTCTCTTGTTGTGAATGCCTAGGTGATTGGGTCTTTTAGGTTGATTCATTTTCACTTGATTGTTCAGGAGTGGGTGTGTGATGGGAAGCTGTGGGGTTTTCAGCTCCTTCACCCTAAGTCGCAGCCATGTTCAAAATATGTTGGGACAAAGGAGTAATTCTCCTTGAAAAACCAGTCCCATTCTTTCTTAAAAATGAAAACATTTTGCTTGTCAGCTGAGGACTGTCTTCAGTCCCTTGATGTTCCAAAGGTTCTTGTAATTGAGAGTCAATAATTTGTTGTAAAAACCTTGGATAAACAAAAACTTTTCCAGAAATATTCTTTTTCAAGCCATCTAAGATCATAGCTGAAAAATTAAAGGGTTGGTTTGTGGCCACACAAATCAATGCTGATGCCTGAGTTGCACTGAACTCATTCCACCCTGTAGTTTTAGGGCTAAGACAATGGAGAAGGGTATGAACAAGAAATTTCCATTGAGGGCAGAGAAGGGCTTTGAAAAACTTTAAATTATTGTTTTGCCTCTCATACCCAATGTTTTCAAGCTCTTGAAAAATGGTTGCATTATTAAGGCGAGTTATTGCTTCATCAGTTGTAAAATGAAGTACTTCTCTTACAACTGACTCAGAAATAATTATCCTTTCTTCGTCTACCATAGCCTTCAAGTATTGTTCCCCATTTTTTCTAGTTTTGATCGAGACAGTGGACCAAAACTATTCCATATGGGTTTTATATATTGTGGGATTTACTGTTAATGCATACCTTAGATGGGAAGCATTAAGAAAGTATATGATCTCAATAAAACCCTCTGCTTCGGGGACCTTTTGCAGAAACGCCACTTGATTGTGATTCTTGGAGAATTTTCTTTCTGTCATTGTGAATTAGGGTTTTAATTTTGGGGGTTTTTGATCGGAAGATAAGAAAATGTGTTAGGCTTTGAATTGGGTTTAATTTTGGGCGAACAAAGTTAATTGTGGGATCAAAATGGGTTTTTGCACCGTTGGGATCTAATTAGGGCTTTATTGGCGCCAAGTTACAAAACCGACCCTGCACTTTCAAACCAAGCAGCAGAATACCAATAGTTTCAACTTTAGCAGCAGAACCTTCAGCAGCAGAATTTTTTTTAAATTATAAAGGTCAGGTCAACGCACGTTTTAACTAAATTTCAAGGGCATGATAGTCCAGCCACATTTTAACTAGTTGTACCGTAGTATTTTTCCCTTTCTGCTGCCGCAACTATTGGAGTTATGCTGCTGAGTTTGAAAGTGAAGGGTCAAATTTGTAACTTGGCGCCACTCGAGCCTAATTAAAGAAAATTCTCCAAGATACACTCCTGAAGAGAGACAATGTGCTATAGATGATATATTGGGTGAGTTTAGAAAGAAACAGAGGCAGAAAAAAGTTTATAAGAAGAAGAAGCCTACAAAAGCTGAACAACTAAGGTGTATGAAGACTTATCTGAAGAACCAAGCCTACTGGAAAGGATATGTGCTGGGTTACTGAACAGATTAGGATATGTGCCAAGTATGGTTCTACTACTAGCGATAGAAGATTCTGCTGCTGCAGACTTTATTCTGCTGCTTATCAGATAAGCGTGTAAAGTATGTATAGGACGTCTTTGTAACCGACTAGGACTCTTAGTCTATAAAAGGAGGATCTAGGGTTACAGATAGAGTACGTACTGTTTTGTAAGTCGAATCACTTCAAGGTTTTGTAACCCTGTTACTTTTGAGTAACCTTATTAATATATTGAAGTGTTTATTGAGAATTCGTTTGTGTTCATTAATAAATTAATATATTGAAGTATTTATTGAGAATTCGTTTGTGTTCGTTAATATTTCTTATTAAGATTAAATACTAGATTCCGCATAGTATTCAAGAGTTTTGCTCAAGAACAGTTTCTATACCTGTTGTCTTGGATTTATATCTAAGATAATTAATAAGATCGTTATCTCAACTGGGATCAACAAAACTGAAAAAGATAGAGAAAGGGTAATGGCTCTCACAGTTATTTCAAAAAAAAAAAAAAAAAAAAAAAAAAACAACCACCTGAGACTACTTATGCAGTTCCTTTACTAGCAAAGCAACCAATCATCTCATATTCACAAAAGATCAGGGGTGGAAGTGAAGCCTACTGGTAGTTTAGAAGAACAAATGGTACGTGTTATGGATTTGTTAGCTTCTCACAAATGTTGCATTTCATGAACATAGATGATGTGGTTACCCTCTGGAGGTTATACAAGGAGAAGTGTGGTGATACAAGGCCAGAGGAGGTATATGAAAGGGTGATCTACTATTATCCAACTGATCCAAACAAGCAAAGCGGTAAGTATTCAAAATTTATTCAACATAAACCATAGTTAAGTTCTTTCGTTGATGCATCTAAAGAATTAAAATGAACAATCCATATAATTCGCTACAAATCATCCAAATGAACCAAGTGCGGGTGACCTGACGGCCCCGGCTATGTCTGAGTGTGGTTGTTAGGAGCGTTGACATTATTTGACGACCCCGGTTGTGACTGGCTGTCGTTGTTAGGAATGTTGCTTTGAGTAGTAGATGATTCACAATTCCATATAAAAGGACTGTTTGACTCACCATTTGGGTATGTCCGTTCGACAGCTTCACGACTGCTGTGTACTTCCTGTCCTTGTTGTTCAACTGCCTCCTCGTGAGTAGGGGTGCATGATTCTCTCTTTCTTTTACGTTTCTGAGATGTAATGTCAGTTTAAAAAAAATTATATTATACTAGAAAGTAAATAACAAAAGTGTTTACATTATACTAAACGAAAACAAGTACCTTATTTTGGACCAATGGTACATTACATGACCGTCGTGTGTGTCCTTTCTTGTCACACCTCGAACATCTTGTGCTTTTCGGTTCTTCCCCCTGTGATCGGATACGGTCTTTCTTTTTTGGCCTTCCAGGTTGCCGCTTAACAATAAGCGGTGGTTTAACCACTTGCAGGTCATCAGGAGTACGCCACTGTTTGATGTCTTTTAGAGGATACACCTTATCTTGGTACGTATTTTTTAGCTCTGTTTTCTTAAACCATTTTGACGCCCAACTACTATTGTTATTCAAACCTTCAACTCTAGAAACGGCACAATTACGGCAACTACATTCTTTTTTGACAAAGTCAACAATATGAACCTCTCGTGAATCAGCAACTTGATACATTTTGTACATCTCAATCCCACTAACAACCCAATTAGCGCTCTTTACCATTCTATTGCTTACTTTTGCAGCTGCCCATTCACTAAGTTCATCCTTTGGTGCATCTAAAATTAAAAAATGAAATACTCTTACATAAATGAAATGTTAAACAAAACATAATACACATTTTTTTTAATTACCTTTGTATTTTGCTCGACGATCACAATACCATTTTTGTAGAAACTTTCTGTAGTACTCCATTAGCATGGTTATTGGAACTTTCCGAACACATGCGGTCAAAGAGTTTACTGATTCTGCACTATTTGAGGTCAAATAATTGTACCTGTTTGCCGGGCAGTAAGCCCGTGACCACTTACCAAATCCAGCGTCTTCTAGTTTTCTATAGACATCTGGTTTTCCGCGTTGAATTTCAGATATTGAATCATCAAAATTCCTCTCTGTGTATGCTTTGCATGTCCTCCAATATATAGCCTTCCACTTTCTACTCTTCAAATTGAAATTCATCATTAAATGACGACAACAGTACCCATGAAAGGCATCAGGAAAAACGGTACCACAGGCATGTGCGATTGCCAGATGTATGTCAGATATGATGGCCAACTCGCCAACATCACCAATGCATTCTTTAAGTTTACTCATAAACCATGACCATGATTCGTTTGTCTCACCTTGACAAACACCAGTGGCAATAGGTATGATCTGGTTGTTACCATCCATTCCAACAGCAACCATGTTTGTTCCACGGTATCTCCCTTTAAGATGTGCGGCGTCAATTATTATCAATGGCCGCAAAAAACCCAAGAAGCTCCGAATCTATTTTATTAAACCGCATATTGGTTAGTGAATACTATATACATAATAATCAAGATACAAAGTAAAAAAATTTAAGACAAGCTTACCGCAACACCGAACCCTATGAATACCATCTTAAATCGATCTTCATCATCTGTCTCGATGTGTGTTACCGTCCCTTCATTTTCCAACTTTAAGTTGTAGTAATAATATGGTAACTGCTCAAAAGAATCCGTAGGGCTACCGTTTACCAACTGTAATGCAATGTTTTTCCCACCCCAAGCTCATTTATAAGAAACGTCAATTTTCCATTCGATATTCAGATCTTTTTGTATGTCCTTATATGTATAGATCCTTCTACTATCCTTCAGTTTGTCTACCAGCAAGCGACCCAACAATTCTTGGGTAGCGTTTTCGATGATTAGGATTAATTCTCGTTCGGGAACATGTATGCACGTCGTAAATGCATGACACATAGAATCTACATGTTATAATACTTTTTCGTGTGTGAACGTACCAGTTGCAACCTTTTTCCACACAGTTTACACTCAACCTACTCTTGCTAGACCTAATTACTTTAAACTCAAAACGTTCAACTAAAGCTTTTATTCCTATTGCATAACAGCACTCGGCCTTATCATCAAACCAAACACCGGGCCGAACTTTGGATACCAGAGCGTGTCTAAGGGTATTAATCATTTTAATTATAGGATCAGGTGCATTGGGTGGCTCAGGCATGTTTTCAAATGTGGATTTCTGCCAACGGGGCTGAACATCGTCAAACACCTGTTCGCTTTTAAAATCATTCTCATGATTTTCAACTTTTGGTGTTTGATAATCACATTCTTCAGGGAACAAAGAAACATTAAGATCGATATCAAGAGGCCTAGAAGAAGAAGATGGTTTTACCTCCAAAGTTTGGTCGATACGTTGGATGTATATTGTCTGAACCATGGTACGCTTACGACATATTTCGTTAACAAACAAGGCAACGTCATCATCGTTACATACATCAATTTTGTTGGATCCGGATATGTAGTGTAAGCTGATGTCCTTATCTGTGATATCGTATTTTGCCTTGATATACGTTACCAACATGATGTAATTAGCGTCTACTGGAAGTAAAACTCCACGAACTAATTTTTGAAATTCAAATAAAACTTTTAATTTTGAGGGATTAGTTGAATTCATCTTGTTTGGCGTGTGAAAATATCACAAGTTTTGCCTTATTTGTGGTGTGGGGTTGTGAAGAACCGCAAGTACCAGTCGCTTTAAATTTTACGATCTGGTCGCTCAATTAAAAAGTCGCTTAATTAAAAAGTTGCTTAAAAATTTCCCTCCAAACTTTCGTTTCCCTCTCATTTGCACTCTATATTTCCCGCCAAAAATTATTTTCCCACTCATTTAGTATGTATATATGATTGTAACAAAATTGGGCAAATAAGTTAAAGAATGGCTTCGTCTTCTTCCACTTCCAAATCAAATAAAAATACCATCTAATACTACCTCAATGATACACATTTCGAATGTCCAAAACCATTACCAGTCGTACTACAAACTGCTTGGACCAGGACAAATCCTGGTAGAAGATTCAAGGCTTGTCCCATTTATGTAAGATTATTATCTTGAAATTTTATTATACTTGTTTAAATTGTTATGTTGAATATGTGAATCTAAAACATTATTTGTTTAGGACAAGGACATGCGGAAAAGAATCGGATTTACAAGGTGGGAAAGACTACAGTTCCCAATGAAGGTGTTGCACTTTCACAAAAGGAGATGATGATGGAAATGTCTAAGGAGTTGAGTTTTATCAAGTCAAAAGTGAAACTTCATGACAAAGTTGTATTTGTTTTATTTTTCGTTGTTCTCTTCATTGCTTTTGTTATAGCAACAAGTGTTATGTACTAAGTGTTATGTACTGGGCTGTAATAAACTGGTAATAGCTGTTTACAAGTTAATGTGTCATTTTAATGCGCATCACATGCACGCACAGTTGTGGTGCTATACATATTTGAACAGTCGATCAATATACAGAAACCTACAATCAATATATAAAAACATACAGAAACCTACAATAGTTAAACATACATGAGTTCATACTAGACTACCATCTCAGACCAAGTTACTTGTTGTGGTTACATGTTGTAGTTATAATTCCCATTGCACTATATTAACACCCTTTTGTATATAAACCGTCTCTCGGCTATCGCTGCCCTAACACAAAGTTCGTTCCTCCACCTCCAAAAATCCCTACAAACATGAGAGATCGCAACATTTTGTAACACTCCTAAAAGATCCTTTACATCCCCACATGCTCTCCCTCTAAGATCCTTGACCAAATCACATTCCCAATTCAAAACTCCATCCAACCATCTCCCATTGTTGTAGTTACATGACTAAACCATCGCAGACCAACTTACATGTTGTCGTTACGTTAGTTAACAGTCAAAAAAAAAACAAAATAAATAAAATAATAAAATAAAATAAAAAAATAAATAAATAAAAGTTACAACCAACATATTAACCATAATCTATTCAACATTTCACAGGCACCTTATAGTTCCAAAAGTATCTTACCATTTGCTCTCGATAGGCTAACGCTACCTGGAGAGGATCATCAACCCTCATACTCAAGTTGTTAGCTAGCCGATGCAAAAAAATGCACACCCAAACTCCACAGTCACCGTATTTGTCAGCTTGTCTAGGGATATTATCTGCCACTCGAAAATTTATCTTATAATTTGCAGCAGCTATGGATTTGGCGTCGAACACTTTACACGACTTTAGATACTTGGGAAGCATTTTCTCGAAAGTGGCCCTCAGCTTCAGATTGTCGTTTCTGGTCTCTGGATCTGGCGTACCAAGTGAGTCGTAAATCGTTACGACTCCGGTACTAATTTCTAGCTGTGCCACAAACCAGTGGTCAGATGGAACGTTGACCGGAAAGTAGACCTGCATTTGCAGACAAAAATACTATGATTAAATTTTTTAAAAAAAATGACTAACGGTTTGTGAGAACAAATGCAGTTTATACACCCACCTTGTCAACAATGGTCAATGGCACAGGATACCGTCTTCCATTTGCATAACCGGCATGCACTCTTCCCTCGAGAAGAATAGCCGAGAAGAACGGACCCGCCATAGCCCAATCAGCATTGTCTGGTCTGAAGTGCCACAATAGATCAACCCAAAGATCCAAATGCTGTAAGGTTTATATAAAAATCATACTGTTAAACTATTCAAATATAAAGTCATTGTATTATGTAAACTAATAAAATATTTAATAAAACACAGACACCAACTGATTAACTTAGTACCTCATCCCCAAGCTATCCTCCTTTGTGACCTCTTCCATATGCCAACAAAGCTCTCCAAAATTTACGACGAACAACAATGTCGGATTTACCCCAAGGAAAAGTATAAGCTGCATTTCTTCCTTTTTCCAGGAAAAGCCCCATACAGTCTGGCTTAATTACGCTCTTGGGTTCCTTCTTGTTACTAAGTAAACCAGCAGGACGTGACAAATTCTTTTAAAAAGAAATTAAAATAAAACATATTAATGCATCGTCTATTGACTTTGATTACCAGGATCCTATATGACCAACTGAGTTAAGTTGTAGTATACCTCTACCCAAGGCTCCAACTGATTGAGAGGGGGGAAGCTAATTACTTTATTCAGTCTTTTAGAACGCCTTTTGGGCACTGGTGGAGCTGTAGGTGGTAGCTTCACATAGGGATCCTTCAAAGACTTACCAACCTCTTTCCTCCTCATTTGTTGAACGTCTGGTTTCAACTCAGTTGTCTTCTTTATTGTCACATTCGGCCTACCGCGTTTATTTTTTTGTTGTCCAATCAAGGGTGACTGTACAGCCTTACGCAACTTCCTCTTCCTTTGTAGACTTGTGAAGATTTCCTGTAGACAAAGTTCAGGATTCATATCAACAGCGTTTTTGACCTTTGATATTTGTAATTGATGAGGCGAAAAGTGTACCGCTTTTAAGGGGTCATTTAAGCCTTAAATCGTATTTATTTGATCAAATATTGCCCTAAATCGTTTCTTTTGTCATTTTAGGTACTTTTGAGGAGAAATCTGGAAAAGGAGGCATTTTGGACGTTTTTGGAGCATTAAAGTGAAGAAAACGACAAAGTCTCAAAAATCGGCTAAAAGTTACTCTTGACGGCGTCAGACTTTACTCTGGACGGCGTCATGCCTTGGCAAGAAAAGTTGGACGTGAAATTTACTCATGACGGGCCAGTGAAAATAGCATGTGAATTCTGACGGCGTCACGCTTTAACTTGATCGAGGGCGTCACGGCTTAAATCATAAGGGTACGGCGTCACGTTCATGGTTCGACGGCGTCAAGCCTTGATAAGCCAGAATGGATTTTTGAAGAGCTAAAGAGGGACGGCGTCAAGAAGGTCATCCGGGAACCCTAAAAGCGGCGAGGTGACGGCGTCACACCCCATAAGGTGACGCCGTCAGATCCAAAAATCTATATATAGTTTTCTAATTTTTTGTCATTAGGGAGGGCTTAGTGTGTGGAATTTTGGGATAAAACCCTAAGACGATTTTAGCTACTTTTTCAGGGCTTTTTGCCTTGAGATCTTCCATGTTTCATTGAAAGATAAGTTATCAATTAATCATTCAATATGTCTATGTGTTGTTTGATTCTATCTTATTCCTGTCTTTTGTTTAACATGTTAGGCTAATTTTATCTTGTGTTTGCTTAGATCTAATGAAACCTAGCTATTGATTATTGGTTGTTAGTGTGTTATTAGTTGTATTGGATGATTGTTTATCTATGTTAGGCTTAAGAAAACTGGCTAACTTCCTATTCGGTAACTTGCTTGAACGTCTTAAGAAACATGAACCAAATGCGTACTAAAGGTTTTTATGGTTGTATTTAATGCACAAGCGAATTCTAGTGATCCCATGTTAGGAGCTTCCTAGCCGGCTCGACATAGGAGTGAAGTAGGAGCTTGTAGAGTTGGGGAAGTAAGTACGCCACCCCACGAATGGTATTAAGGAATACACCCGTCATCCACGCGACTAATACACACTAATTAACCGGTAAAAGATAGTTAGGGAGTAAGGAAATCTAAGTAAACACATTTCTCTACACATAAGTTTCTCACCACATTTTCATTTTTGTTATTTTATTTTATTTGCATTCGTAGTAATTTGGGTTAGTTGACTAGCAACTAATTCCGCCCACTCCTTCAAAACCGAGATTTTACTTGCTTTCATAAACCTTAGACCTAATTAGAGTAGCCTTTCATACCTAACGAACACTATTCCCTGTGGAGAACGATCAATCCCCCGTACTTACCACTACACTATACTACATCGGTCAGGTACACTGCCTGGTGGGGTTGTAAGCCTCTTGAGATCCCTCGAGAGGTAAAACCTGTTGTAAGGTTACAAAACCACGCAATCAAGTTTTTGGCGCCGCTGCCGGGGAATAGTTATTGTTTAGGTTGAATTTTTATTTCTATTAGGTCTACTCACTAGATTCCTTTCTAGTGAGATTTTTATTTTATTTTTCTAGGTTTTCTTTAGTCTATCTATTTTCTTCGTGTCTTTGTTCGTAACCATACCATCAGACATCATGGAAGATGGTAATATCCTTAACCCCCACAACCCACCACCACAACAACCACAACCACCTCCTAGAGCCCGTACTTTAGGAGAGTATTCCCGTCCTAGCCACCATGGCTATCGAAACACCATTGAGCTCACTCAAGGAGCCAATATCACACCCTTGCGATCCGACACCATCCGGTTGGTGCAAAGCGGATGCGCATTTCATGGACTTCGTTCTGAAGATCCTAATCAACATCTCAAGGACTTTCTTAAAATCGTTGATTCTATAGACCTTGATGTTGCCACTCGAGAGACGACCCGATTGCGTCTCTTCCAATTCTCTTTGCGGGACCAAGCTAGTCAGTGGCTAGAACGTCAACCCGCAGGATCCATCACCTCTTGGGATGATCTCACCACTCGTTTCCTTGCTCAGTTTTTCCCACCGGGAAGAACTACCAAGCTAAGGAATGATATCTTGATGTTCCAACAACGTCAAGGCGAAACTCTCTATGAGGCATGGACTCGATTCAAGGACTTACTCCAAAAAGTCCCCCACCATGGCATAGAACTTTGGCTCCAAGTCCAAATCTTCTATGACCATATCAATCTCTCCACGAGGCAAACCATTGACCAATCGGCCGGTGGCAAGCTACGTGATCTAAGTGCGGAACAATCATGGGCTCTCCTAGAGGATCTTGCTCTTTATGACAACGAAAGTTGGAGTGATCCCCGTGATTTGAATAAAACGGTCAAGGCAATATCTTTGCCTTCTAACAATTCAAGCACTTCCGACCGTAGGATCATAGAACTTGAAGACCAAGTCAAGTTTCTCATGAAATCCTACGAGGCTCCTAAACTTTCAAACCAAGTGAACAAAATCACTTCTTCATGTGAATTATGTAGTGGTCCCCACGACACTCGTGATTGCATGGAACTCCCCGAACAAGCTTTTGTGGACTACGCATCCTCGCGTACCGACGGAGCGGGAGACAAGTGGTACACTTTCAAACCCGAGCCAAACCATTACGGTGATACATACAACCCCTCATGGAAAAATCACCCGAACCTTAGGTGGAAACAAAACCAAAACTCGCAACAAACCAATTCTTCCAACCCACCTAATCGTTTCCAATCAAGCGGTTCCAACTCGAACCGTACTTTCAACAACAATCCTTCCGGCGATGGTAGTACCAATAACTTTGAAGGATTGATTTCCCAATTTATGGCATCTCAAGAAGCTCGGATAGCTAGATTCGAGACCGAATTCAATCAACAACAAACTGAGATGACCAATAAAATTGACAACTTGTTGAAAGCCCTCAATAACCAAGTGCTATCACCTCCGCATAAGGACGCTAGGAACACAAATAGCGGACCCCAAGTCAAAGACCCTTCTTCATCCAAACATGTCCACTTCGTCAACGTTGTCACTATTAGACCAATCGATAGGAGCATGGAAGAAAGTGACAAGAATGAGGGTAGGATAGAAAGTGAACCTAAGGATGAGGATAGGAAAGTCGAGGTTGATAAGGAAGTTAGGACAAGTGTGATTGAGGAAGTAGATAATGATGAGGACTACTTCAATAAGCTACCCACTAAGGAAGAGCGCGCATATCATACAAACTTATTCGATGACCCCGAGACACCATACTTCCTAGGTAGACCAATCATAGAAATAGGCGACCCTTCTAATCTCAACATACCATGCAACATCGGACATCTACATGTGTGGAAAGCCTACATCGACCTTAGATCACCCATAAACATCATGACTAGAGCCCACTACAACTTGATAATGAAGAATCAACTTGGGTATAGGATGTTCCCTGACAAGGGTTGGATGAGTAACTTCACGGGAAGAGTTAAGGGATTACCGGTTTATGTAGGAAACTTCACCTATGTCACCGACTTTGTAATTGTAGAAGATATCCGCCCAATAGTCGATGCATCCTTGACTCAAGTGGTTTTTGGAAAACCATTTGTTGAGGTCTCTAGAATGACTTATGAACCTTCCTTAGGGATAGTTAGATTTAAGGATGAGACCGATGAAGTAAGCTACCAAATGCCATATAAGATAGAACAATTCCAACACTTGTCAAATGTTGAGAAGGAGCTCAAGCAAGCGGTCTACTATAGGAATGATGAGGATAGAAGTAAAGGAGTAGACTATGTTATGGAAAGGATATTCGGTTTCTACAAGGATTGTTTGAAATTAGGACCGGAATATAAAACCGGGAAGGAGAATGGCCTAGGAACCGTGACCGATGATGGAGTCACGTAATGTACGTGACTTTGAGTCTAGCTACAAGACTCGTTAATAAAGAAAAGCGCTTCTTGGGAGGCAACCCAAGCTTTATTTGTTTTATTTGCTTTGTGTGTTTATTTATTTGTTTGTTTGATTTTATTTGTTTCCGTATGTGTGTTTAAGTTTTATTATTATCGATTCATGTTCAAAACTAATTTGTGAAAATGCTTTATTTTGTTTTTAACTTCGTCTTAACTACATATAAAGGTATTTTGCAAAAGATAAGTGTAAGGGAAATCTAAATCGGTTTATTAGAACACAAATGAACATGAATCGTAATAATAATAAATTAGCATACATATTCGTATTTGTTTGAGTCAAATGCTTGTATCGAGTCATAATGATGTTTTGCAGGATTTCCAGGAAGTAAGGTAAAAGTTTTTTTCAGAAATTTTCCGGAAACTTAAAACGAAAATTTTTGTCAGGTCATTTCTGACGGCGTCAGGGGTTATAACCTGACGGCGTCAGATTTAATTTCCAGAAATTTTTGAAAGTTTTGTTTTCATAAAAAGTTTTTATTAAAATCTCCAACTTATAATCTCCAGGAATCTGCAAAATTATCATTCCACAAGCATTATATCCTTATATATAGATTTTTCCCGCCGATGTTATGCAGGTTTTCGTGTTTGTTTTCTCAGGTTTAACAGGTTATTTTGGACAAGGAGATGTTTATTGAATCAAGCTTATGGCGATGCATTAGTCATGGAGCTTCAACATTCTCTTTGGAGGAAGATTTAACCGTGTAATTTCATTATCCACCGAGCGAATCAGGGGAGTATTTGATTTCATTCTTTTACTTTATGCTTTTACATCTTGTTATTTGAACATTGGGGACAATGTTCATCTTAAGTGTAAGGGGAGGGTAAAAGTACGATTTTAGAGAATGCTATTACGCTTGATTTTTGTTTGTTTAATAATAGATGTGTAATAAAACTGAGAGAAATACTTGTTAAGGTAATTTTAGTGCCAAATTTAAAATTTTTTACAACATATAGGAGTGAAACTTTGATCTTAATGAGCGTCTCACGGATAGGAGTTATATGACTAGCACAAAAACCGTACCACTAAAAAAATTTTTCCACCCCCAAATATGTGAGGTTCGCCCCTAGAATTGGTAGGAAAAGCATTTATGCTATGATGTGTGTACCGGTAGCACTTAGATTCTAGAACTTGCGTTAGGACCATTCCGAGGCCACAAGTGAGACTACATTCGTGTAGTTAGATTTACTACATGATAAGAGGCATTAGGATTAACCCATTGTTTTACACCTGTGTTTTTGTTATAATTATTTTGGCTACATTGGTCAAGTAATTCTCCCACACCCTTTGCGTTGTACTCATTTTTAGTACACGATACCCCTAGTACACCCCTCAGAGCCTATCTTTTCGTTTCGACCTTTAAGCATTTTACTTAAAGGAAGAATTTGTTACACCCCACTAAAATGTACACCCAAATCGCCTTAGCCTACCTTGTATGCACTCATCTTTAGTGCATTATTGTTACAACATTTGTTTAAACCCAAGTTAATTATCTAGTTGATTACATGGTTGCTAAGTCGAGTCATATCCTTGTACATATTGTTTTGGGACGATTGGGACTCATGGGTAAAGTACTAGTGTAATGGAGTAATGGGGAAGAACATCATTTATTACCCCCATATGTGCTAAATGTTTTAAAAGTACTCCAAGTTTTTCAATTATCTTAATTCGAGTCATTAGATTAGTAATTGTAAAGTTATGTAAAAGTTCAAGTGTAAGGGGAATGCAATGCCCCTATGATGTATTATTTTGGATGGTAGGGCAAAAGTGTATGCAAAAAAAAAAAAAAAAAAAAAAAAAAAAAAAATCGAAAAAATCAAGAAAAATACAAAAAAAATGAGAAAAAGAAAAATAGAAAAAACATACGGACTACCATCCCGTTTTATTTTATGTTTGTTTTATATTTTTGTTATTTTGTTATTTCGTTTCTAGCTTAAGATCGAGTCTAGTCTTGGCTTAGCAACATTGTATAGTACATGTAATTGATCAAGATTTTTAACTCGCCACCAGTAAAATATCCTTTATCCAACAAAACCGTGTTTTCCTTTTCCCTACACCTAAAGTTATAACCCATTTAAAAGCCCTCTTTGATAGTTTATCTTAGGTGCTTACGCCTAGTGGAGGAGGTTTTCGATCCTTTCCCAAGCCTATGGTAATCTATTTGCTATGACAGGTAGTGAGAGATATTTTCCGTTTTCATTTATGAGATTTATTTTGATGACACTTGAGAGATGTGAGTATCTAAACACTACTTGTGAGGTGCTAGTATGTAATCTCCGTGCTTATTATGATTGAAGTGGAACGATTATTTGTTGTAATTACTTTTATATTAGCATTAAATGACCCCTAACTTGTATTTTGATTAGAATAAAAGCGCATTTGCTTGAGGACAAGCAAATCTCAAGTGTAAGGGTATTTGATGAGGCGAAAAGTGTACCGCTTTTAAGGGGTCATTTAAGCCTTAAATCGTATTTATTTGATCAAATATTGCCCTAAATCGTTTCTTTTGTCATTTTAGGTACTTTTGAGGAGAAATCTGGAAAAGGAGGCATTTTGGACGTTTTTGGAGCATTAAAGTGAAGAAAACGACAAAGTCTCAAAAATCGGCTAAAAGTTACTCTTGACGGCGTCAGACTTTACTCTGGACGGCGTCATGCCTTGGCAAGAAAAGTTGGACGTGAAATTTACTCATGACGGGCCAGTGAAAATAGCATGTGAATTCTGACGGCGTCACGCTTTAACTTGATCGAGGGCGTCACGGCTTAAATCATAAGGGGACGGCGTCACGTTCATGGTTCGACGGCGTCAAGCCTTGATAAGCCAGAATGGATTTTTGAAGAGCTAAAGAGGGACGGCGTCAAGAAGGTCATCCGGGAACCCTAAAAGCGGCGAGGTGACGGCGTCACACCCCATAAGGTGACGCCGTCAGATCCAAAAATCTATATATAGTTTTCTAATTTTTTGTCATTAGGGAGGGCTTAGTGTGTGAAATTTTGGGATAAAACCCTAAGACGATTTTAGCTACTTTTTCAGGGCTTTTTGCCTTGAGATCTTCCATGTTTCATTGAAAGATAAGTTATCAATTAATCATTCAATATGTCTATGTGTTGTTTGATTCTATCTTATTCCTGTCTTTTGTTTAACATGTTAGGCTAATTTTATCTTGTGTTTGCTTAGATCTAATGAAACCTAGCTATTGATTATTGGTTGTTAGTGTGTTATTAGTTGTATTGGATGATTGTTTATCTATGTTAGGCTTAAGAAAACTGGCTAACTTCCTATTCGGTAACTTGCTTGAACGTCTTAAGAAACATGAACCAAATGCGTACTAAAGGTTTTTATGGTTGTATTTAATGCACAAGCGAATTCTAGTGATCCCATGTTAGGAGCTTCTTAGCCGGCTCGACATAGGAGTGAAGTAGGAGCTTATAGAGTTGGGGAAGTACGTACGCCACCCCACGAATGGTATTAAGGAATACACCCGTCATCCACGCGACTAATACACACTAATTAACCGGTAAAAGATAGTTAGGGAGTAAGGAAATCTAAGTAAACACATTTCTCTACACATAAGTTTCTCACCACATTTTCATTTTTGTTATTTTATTTTATTTGCATTCGTAGTAATTTGGGTTAGTTGACTAGCAACTAATTCCGCCCACTCCTTCAAACCCGAGATTTTACTTGCTTTCATAAAAACTATAAAAACATAAAAAAGAATCTTCCTCAACCCTTAGACCTAATTAGAGTAGCCTTTCATACCTAACGAACACTATTCCCTGTGGAGAACGATCAATCCCCCGTACTTACCACTACACTATACTACATCGGTCAGGTACACTGCCTGGTGGGGTTGTAAGCCTCTTGAGATCCCTCGAGAGGTAAAACCTGTTGTAAGGTTACAAAACCACGCAATCAGTAATAACAGTGATACTACTATTAGCGTATTTCATACTACTACTGGAGATGGTGAGAAGGTGAAGTAAATACACAAAGTGGATACTACTGCTAAGTAGATGCAACTGCAGGTTACAATGATACTACTATTAGTGTATTACATTACTACTGCTGGAGATGGTGAGAAGGTGAAGTAAATACACCAACTAGATACTGCTGCAAAGTAGATGCTACTGCCGCTAAGAATTATACTACTGTTAGTGTATAATTACTACTGCTGGAGATGCTGAGAAGGTGAAGTAAATACACAAAGTGGATACTACTGCTAAGTAGATGCAACTACAGGTTACAATGATACTACTGTTAGTGTATTACATACTACTGCTGGAGATGGTGAGAAGCTAAAGTAAATACACCAACTGGATACTGCTGCAAAGTAGATGCTACTGCCGCTAAGAATTATACTACTGTTAGTGTATAATTACTACTGCTGGAGATGCTAAGAAGTTGAAGTAAATACACAAAGTGGATACTACTGCTATGTAGATGCAACTGCAGGTTACAATGATACTACTGTTAGTGTATTACATACTACTGCTGGAGATGGTGAGAAGGTGAAGTAAATACACCAACTGGATACTACTGCAAAGTAGATGCTACTGCCGCTAAGAATTATACTACTGTTAGTGTATAACTACTACTGCTGGAGATGCTGAGAAGGTGAAGTAAAAACATTAAGTCATAAATTTAAAAAGTACCTCAGGATCCTGGTCGACAACCTCCTGAGCAGAGTTATTTTGAGAATTAAGGAAAACAGCGTTTCTTGCTTTCTCAGCATCCCGGTCGATTTTGTCAATACACGCCTTTTCTTTGTCAGACACCGTATCCATTACTTTCTCACCAGCCGCAATGTTTTCTTCATTTTCTAACGACGCCTTTCCCAAGTTATCAGAATCGTTACCACTTCTGTCACCAACATTGCTATCGGCCATGTTGGTGACGACATCGTTGTATTCACCAGCCTTCGTCTCTTCCATAACTAGGTCAGCATCGCTTAATTTGTCAAGACCGTTATCATATGTATCAGTAACAAGCCCATCCGCAATGTTATCTTCATTAACCAACACATACTCGCTCACTTTCCCACCACCATGACCTTCTTTATCTGCATGCCCGTCCGCAGTGTTCTCTGCAATATGAAACGACGAATCTTCCACTTGGTCACAATTATTATCATAATTGTCGAAAGCATGCCCATCAGCCTTGCTCTCTTCAACGGGAGACACCAACGCTCCTAATTCATTCGGACCTTTTGATTTTTCTTGTAAACCCATAGATTCATCACCAGGTTCTATCGAATTAGCAGAATGACAATCAACTTGCGGCTTAATTACTTTTGCCAAATACGTTAGAAGGAAATCATCAGCAAAGTTTTTGGGCTGTAAGTTTACATGAAAACACAAGTATAATAAGAAAATGGATGTAACAAACAACTATAACATGTGGAATTTTTATAAACTGCATACTTACATCAACAGACGATTGAGAAAAATGCTCAGTTAAATTCGGTAAATGGATAATACTAGCATTATCAACTTGCATGTGATCTACCGAGTAATCTCCAATTGGAAGATAATTTGCAAGTTGTGACATGGTGGATGGATACGCGGCAGCGTCAAGATAATTAAGCTTCCCATGTTCATCATTCGTTTGACCAACAGATATTGGTGAGTCGCATATTACCGTTTTAACATCATATTCGCCGTCGAAATGAGAATGAATAGGGCTTTGGTTCTGAATTTCATTCTCAAAGGGGATTGAAGCCTGAATTTGAAAATATACAAAATAAATAATTATAATAAAAGAAGGATACCTAACGGATAAAAAATTTACTTAAAGGATATTACCTTGACATCTTTGGAAGCTAAATCTTCATCCACTTGAAGTTGTATCTCTGAATTGTCATGAACAGGACTTGGAGTCTGAAATTCATAATATAATATGAATTTACTATATAAAAAAAATGAAATATGGATATATGTGACAAATTGAAAATATCTTCTTACATTTTCAACTTTGGAGACAAAGTGATCACAAACATTCGCCCTTACTTCAGACGTTTCAGGAATAGATGTTGAACACTGTTTCAATAAATATATATATTTTCTTCATACTTTTTGTGAAAAAATAAAATAAATATGGTATCCTCAAAGTAATTTTGTTGATAAAAATATAAATTTAGACAGCTAGCCCCTTGAAGTCGTACCTCTGAATTGTCATGAATAGGACTTGAAGTCTGAAATTCAAAATATAATATGAATTTACTATAAAAAAATAAGAAAGATGGATATATGTGACAAATTGAAAATATCTTCTTACATTTGCAACTTTGAAAACAAAGTGATCACTAACATTTGCCCTTACTTCTGACGTTTCATGATTAGATGTTGAAGCCTGTTTCAATAAATATATATATTTTCTTCATATTTTTTGTGAAAAAATAAAATAAATATGGTATCCTCAAAGTTATTTTGTTGATAGAAAAATGAATTTAGACAGCTCACCCCTTCATGTTGTATGTTCATAGATTTCTCAATATTCGAAATTCTTTTTTTAACTTCATTAATCACGTTAACATCAACCCTGTTAAGTAGTGACTTCAGGGACGCAAGCTCAGCAAGTATCTTACATCTTTGGGGGTTTTCTTCTGGTCCATCGTCTACATCAGCATTTGCCTACAAGAAAATGAAAATTGGTATCAAAATAATTTTGAAGTACGGTTATAGACCCCAACAGGTGAAAAACTTTCTAGTTATACAGTATATAGCTAAACCTTGTGTCCACTACCTGCATTTATTAGGACTTTAATGCTCAAATGGCATATACGGTTGTCTGTATAGGTAAACCTTTTTTAGAACTATGTCTCGGTGTTTAAAGGGTTTAGGATCAAAATATCTTTTTTTTTTTGTTTTTTTTTTTAAATTGACAATTTACCTGAACGGCATCATCTGCAACGTCTGCTTGGCTTTGAATACAATTGAGCTCAACAAGATACTCATTACTACGTACAAACCATGGTTGCAACCTTTCTTCACTAGTTGCAACAAGTTTCAATATTGGATTCGAACCCTAGATAACAAATTATAGTAATGTCAAAAACAAATATAGAGAATTTGTAAGTTACTTACTAATAACAAAAAACAATGGAAATGCTTACCGAACCACAAAGTCGATCGTGATCACATTTTCGGAACCTTTTATCCTTTGACCAAGAAATACCACGTGGGATCTTACTCGAGTCTTTCTTCCACCATGAGCTGCTGTTTGGATAACTCTCAAGAATCCAAATCTAACAAGAAAACAATGCAACTAATGTTACTCTTAGTACACGAAAACACGTCAATAATTACAACAACTTTTGTGCCAAAATCATACCTTAAAAGGCCAAATAAAACCAGAGAGAGTATATGTGACAGGGTTAGATGGGCTTGACTTCTTGGGCTTTTTGGAGAGAGCTTCACGACGTTTAGCAACTACATTAGCTAAATGCTCGTATAAACTTCTCCACAAGAACTCCCCCCATGGATAGGCATTCCAATCAGAAAAATTCTCAACCAGTTGGAATAAATGATTCGGAACAACATACCAAGTACCACGACCATTGAATATGACGTCGGCCACTATCAACAGGCAAACTCTAACCGCATCCTCATTAGATAATGCATCAAATTCTATATCGTTTTCGAAAAGTTCTAGAAGCTCACGACCTTTTTATCAAATTTTTTATCAGAAAAGAGTCGCAAACCTAACGGGGTATTATCAACTTCTTCAGGGTTAGCCAAAGGACCAAAAACTAAACCAGTAATCAATAGAAACTCCCAACGACCAAATTGCAAAACATTATCCCCAATTCTAAAGGAAATAGGGGGGCAATGATCTAGCAATTTTGGAATATCTACCTGGTTCTGTAAAACGAAGTTTAGCAAATGGTTATCATTTGCATGACAAGAGGGTATATCTATATCTAACCATGGACCGAAAACACTCTCTCGAAACAGGCTAATTCTAGATTGATTCCTTTCCAACTTACCTTTAATCTTTCCTAGATAATGTACCTGCGACCGAATAGTGATCTTTGCATCAAAGTATTCATTTGCCATGTGGGTCTTCAATAATTAATAATGGCTGCGTCTTGGGTTAGAGGTTATTGAAATTGATACCTCTATTGAAATTGGAATAAAGAATTTGGGTTTGATATACAGTAGGTCTTTTTGGGGAATTTGAATGTGTGTGTGTGTGTTGGGGGGAGGGGGAGGGGTAATGGAATGGTGTCTTAAAAAAGATTGTCGATTAAAGAAAATCAAAGTCGCTTAAGAGATATTTCAAGTCGTTAAAGATGTTGAATACAGATTTCGTTTGACTGTATTTTGTGGCTCTTTAATTGCTAGAGTAACCCTTAAACGAAGCGTGTTACACACACTTTTTTTAAATAAAAGTACTAGTATAAAAGTATAAAAGAAAACCTGGAAAGTACTGACTTAAGTGGCAAAAGTTAAAAAAAAGTTGTCAGGTAAAATAGTCGCTCAAAGTACAAGCGTCAGTCGCTTAATTGACAGATTAGTCGCTCAAGGTGTGGAAGAAGCAAAACGAATAAAATATCCTTTTTCGATGTTTGACTTTTAAGATAGCAAAGGACGAAATAGAAGGTCGCTTATTTAACAATAAGTCGCTTAAGGAAAGTCGCTTGAAAGGTACACAGACACATGTCACTACCAGATTTAAGCGACTTTGGCTAGGGCTATTATGGGAAAGCGACTTTTTTGGGGCCAAAAAAGCCCAACACTTCGAGCGACCGGGCTATGTCTATAATTGCCCCCCCCCCCCCCCCCCCCCTTTTTTTTTTTTTTGGCTTTTGAAGTGTTTGAATATGTCGGATATAAACAAGTTTTTAACATTGCACACATGTAACTTCTTTGAAACGATCCATTTTGACCGACATATTCTATTGACTCTTTGTTCGTATTAATAAAATACTTGGTTAAAAAACAACATAATTGCTTACTTCCAAAAACAAACGTTAACATAATGTAATAAACACAAATACGGCCGCCCCGCAACAACGCGCGGGCAAACCCGCTCGTTACAACTAAGTATATAACATGTCATCCTTGAAGTTTAAACCCTTATATTAATTGAAATCACCCAATTATAATATATAATTTTACGTACCCTTGTAATTTCACTAACCATTATTTACACTTAATATCCACGTCCAATGTTCCTTTGTAATTTCACTTTCTCAAATCAATGACTATGACACTGATGTTATCGGTACTCCTCCGCCCCAAAGCAAGACCTATCAATAATGTTGCTGCTGAATCACTTCGGGACGAATATAGTGCATCTCCCATAGCCCCTTCATCTCCTTCAATCCGAGGCGCCACACTTTCGTTTTGGCTAAAACATTCGTGAACTATCTTGCATGCTAATTCACTCGACAAAACATCCCATAATCCATCACTACCTAGTATCAAACATTCATCTCCTTCTTCTCGTCTTGTGATCGAGATCTCTGGTTCAGATGTTACCCACTGTTTTAAAAGCCTATCCCCTGTTCGTACACAAACACATAAGAGAAATATACAAGCACTCTCCTAGATAAAGCTACAATTTCTTATGATTAGAAATGACGGCAAAACCAAACAAAAAATTGAAAACACTAACTGGGAATACCATATTCTATAGAACTTCTGTGCCTCATCGTTCAACTTCAAAGAAAAGATCAGCATACCTATATATGGAGCAAATTGTAATTCTAATAGTCTACTATCATCAAACAAACAAGCACAAGAATGTTGGTACATTAGTTTTCTCCACATTTAGTACTATTGACGAATTGACGTGTAACTGACCCATGTTCCTACATTCATTAATTGACAAAATACGACGAGTTCCTATCACATAGATGTAAAACTATATATAAACTCATATCATACCATGGCTACATATTAGTTGAAGAACAAAGCACCACTTGCAATTGCCAATTTTGTGGCATGTTATTCCCCTAAACTTTTAATGATGCATTCACGACACATTATTATCGCATTTTCTAGAATTCCAAAATATATGTTATTTTCATTTGTCGAATTACCATAAAAAATTTACGTGATAAACCTAAGTCAATTCATGATACTAAAGCAAGCAAGTGTTCTTGAATAATTGGATATAAAATGAAGTATGGAGTAAGAGATACCTATTGCTCGTGACATGGCAAGTATTCCTTCGACTCGTGCTCCATCGGCAAACATTATACGGCCACCACAACCTTCGATTCTTCTACGTTCGTCTTCCCTATCAGGCTGAAAGCAACACCACATTCACTAATAATCTTGTCCGAGTTTTCGTACTCTCCAAGTCAAGAAAAGAATATAGTTTATGAAGGGGGCAATCTTCGGTGTCCACTCAAATAAATTAGCGAAAATAAGAAGGGTTCAACGGGGGCAATCTTCAGTGTCCACTCAAATAAATCTATTACAATTAATTTATTAAATCACATTGCTACCACTGATTATATACACTTGCGGACGTTTCTCTGGAAGCAGCTTCCCAACTCTAGGTTTACCCGGGGTAGGGTATGATCTGTCTGCATTCTATCTTCTCCATACCCCGCTACGGCGGGATTAGGTATTATTGTTGTTGGTGTAGTAATTATATGTATGAAACTGACATACGACAAAAAAAACTACTTGCAGGTTCCTACCTGCCTCAGCATGATATTAGTAGTTTCTGTTGGAATATGTGAGTTGGAATAGCCTAAATACGACTAGAGGTGTGTGAGCCTATTGGGGGGGCACACTTTCAACATTTAGAATACGTTTTCATGTAAAGCTCAAAATGACCCGTTTGGACATAAAATGAACTAGACATGGTATTTACTTGTCCTAAACCTTATGGCCGGCCAATAGAAGGTTCTGGAAGGGGTGTTAAACTGTCTAGATTCGTTTTGAAGTGATAAGGGTTAAGAAGGAGAATTGTGATATGTTTAGGAGTGTTTGGGATAAGGCTTAAAGTTAAACTTTGAAGCTTATCTTAGCTAGGGTCGAGAGGGTATATAAACACCCTCATACCCAGCTCATTACTGACGAAAAAACACAGCAACAAAACACAGAAACTCTCGTCTAATCTCAGCCGAATATATCAAGCATTCTCTAGGGTTCTTGTTTATTCGAATCTCACTTTTAAACCTATAACTTGCATTCAAGTTAATTCAAGGTGTTTCAATAGGTTATAATCGATCCTATAGCTCTTGATAAGTGTTAGGGTTCGAAGTTCATAAGTCCAAACAATCACAGTAAGCTGCAGAAACTTTCTACACACCTTTTGTGCGTTCTCGGACAGAAAAGGAAGGACAGCTCCAACTCAGTGTTGTCCGATATCGGACAACAAAGAGAATCGTTCTCTGGCAGCACTGTATATCTCGGACAACACACAGTTTTGGGCTGTTTTCGTTTTGATCCATTTTTGAGCATCAACACTTGGTGTTTGGGTTTACGTGGTACACGGCTAGCACTCCGGGCGTATTTGTTTGACGTGTTTGTGTGAGCAACCATAGAGGTGGTATTTTAACCACTATTAGTTTCTTTGCGGGTGTCCGACGAGGGTTAGTTTTCTTGTTCCCTTTTATTCTTTGTTTGTTTATTATACGTGTTAACTATAATTGTAAACTAGATCCATTATCCGCTGCGTACTCGTAGTTAATGGTTAACTTGATTATAAAATCCCAACAGTGGTATCAGAGACAGGTTGTTTATCGATTATGGGTTACACGATTTAATAAACACGCGAAAAGGCTGCATGAAATCTAACTTATTTTATTTGTTTTGACAACTATAATGCAATACTTGTCATTAATTAATAAAAAAAAAATAACAAGACACAAATGAATTAATTAACGGTTAATTAGATACATAAAATAGCAAAAAAAAAAAAAAAAAAAAATTAAAAGTTAATAAGTTTGCCATGATTATTTTATGTGTGTATTCCGGCTATAAGACCTACGCAATCATTTTTTGTGATGCATGTGGCAATCTAGGCACTTGATGAAAACCTAGTGAGGGTCTTATGGTTCTCTTTTTGGGGAAGACTTGCTAGAGTTCTCGGATCTAAATGTTTACTTGTTAATATCATTGTCATGTTTTTAGTATTATGTTCTTTTGTGATTTTTGTTTTTAGCCTACATGTTTACACGCCTAAAACTAAAATAAAAGAGGACTAATAACTATAAAAAAATGACATTAATATGGTCTTAATTTACACGCCTAAATACCATGCTCATTGTGACCTGCTATTTGATTCGTGGAAAATTGTTTTTGTAAAATTAAGTGACCTAAATTATTGAAACAAGTTTTCATGAAATTAAAAACTGGACGCTATGGACACTTGGGAAGTACGGCTCACCAACTAGAACAAACTATAAGGGGGGTATAAGGCGGTGCGCACAGTCACACCTAAAGGATTTCGGTCATAGCTTCGCGCTGACCTGGTCCTCCGCCTCCTTGCGAGTTCGATTGGAGCTACCGTGAACCATGATGATCACTACAGTGTCATTACTAAAAGTTTTTAAAATAAAGTGCTACAAAGTTGTTTTGCATGCTTCTTTGTACACAATTTTATCACATTTATGTGTATACCCTATATGAAAATTTTAAGTCTATGCCACCCAACCAAGAACACGTGCATTTGACTTGACCTCTTTGGTCAGACCTTAGGGCCATTTCAACCCATGGCGAATTTTGCTCATTGGTCAGACCTTTGGCGATATTTGCACGTTCTTGCTTGGTCGACTTATTTCGAGTATGCTTGGTCAGACCTTGGACCCGAGGCATAAGATGAGACTAAACATGCTCATGACATTATTACTTGTCTACTAATGTCTTGATCAGTCTCATAAGTCTAAGAGTTGCAGTTTATGCAATTAACGCTCGTCGCTTACCTCTTGCCTTACTTGTTTACACGCTGGTCAGACCTCCGGTAATAAGTGGGAGGTCAAGATGGATCTTAGTCTTAATTAGTAATTAATTGGGTAGTTAATTCTTTTAAGAATTTAATTATCGAAAATACTAACATTGAACTTTCTATGTTCTGATTAAAATTGTGTTGTTTCAACATAATTCGTAAACAAAAGTTTGTTTTTTCTTAAAAAGACACACTTAGTCTCTTTTCCTGGTAAGAAGAGTGAGACTTATTCCTATTTATTTCTCCTTAGTTGACAAACTAAGATAGGATTACAATTGTTAAACTCACTTATGATATTTCATTACCCTTTTCTGGTATTGAAATAATTGAAAGATAAAATATTTTGTGTAACTAGAAAACATTTTGTCTATAGCTACCAAAATAAATGACATCTTGTACTTGTCACGATGTATGAGTTTAAACCGCAAAAAGTAAAGAAATTACTAGCATATTCGCTAGGTATTTTTTCTTGGACTCTTATTATTCCTTATAGTGTTAAACACCCTTGGGGCTATGTAGACGATAAAGGAGGAATTGCATGCTAACTATTCAAGTTAAATGAAAGCATGAATGGCTAGTCCCTCATCTACATAAGTAGGACTTCATATACTCTATTCAATACCTAAGTACATTGCTACTTGTAGGCATTCGAAGAGAATAGGAAAGTGTATTAAATTGCAATATGCTTTCTACTGGCAATGTAACACTTACAATGTTGACAAATCCAGTGGGAGCATTGCGTTTTATTACTGAAATAACATTCCTGTAATGTTGTCAATTTCAGTGGGAGCTACGAGATTTATTTCCTTGTTAGTCACCCATATCATTTCAAACTTGCTTTGAAATAATTCATTACTTTCCGAATATGAACGACCATTGCTTAAAGGATAATTGCATTTTATTTTATTAGATAACACGTTGCCTTTCTGCTGTTGCTTTCTGAACGTTATCTATAGAATAATAATCCACAAATCCTTATTAAAGGTTATGGTTCTAAAACTACTTGTAATATCTATGACATTATCATATTGTTTACACAATCAAACACATGTTGTTTGTTTTCATAATATGATGTTGTGCCTTACACAAGTGGGAGAAATCTCAAAGTGTGTGCAAGGAACAACATATTATTGGTTTCTCTTGACCGCAAGGTAAGAAAACTAATCATTCTACTAGGACTTGAACACACAAGATGTTTGTTGCCCTACTACATTCAAATGTCATGATATAGTGTAAAGATACTTCAACATTTCGACTACATGTTTTAGTCAAGATAATTATGGTTAAATGATAATAATCATAATTCCGAAGTATAAAATTAACTTGAAATTACTACAGAACTTAAGAGTTTGCGTTCATGATTACTTTTGTTAGTATAATTATGTTTACATGTTAAGACATAATTATAAAGTCCTTGAATTAATCAATGACTTATAACATAAAGTATATAGTAAAATTGTTATGTCTTCTTGTTAACACATAAACATGAGGCCTTTGAATTATTCAAAGATTTATAATGTATTATTGACATGTTCTGTTTTCTTGTAAACACATGAACATATAATTCTTGAACAGTTATGTCTTCTTGTGAACACATGAGCATAAGGTTCTTGTATTATTCAAGAAATATACATTATAGCATGCATTTGGTTCGAAAATACTTAATATGCAATTTAGCTCGACCCAATTGACAAGTATTTGGTCCAAAGAGAATTAAATTATCTATGGAATTCTGATATAGTTTCACAATTCAAATACTTATAGAATACCACATTATTATGGTATGTCTAATAGGTTGAAAAAAACAATATTCATATTGTTTGATTCATGATAGCTTTAATTGCTCTGCCTCCAAAATCAATCAAGGTTAGAAAATCGCGTGTGTCATGGACATACTCAATATGGTTCAAACCTAGAAGGTATTCAAGACAACCCATGACCGAAACCCCTAAACCTTTAGGGATTTTTGGTTTTTCCACTCAAACCAATCGAATCCTAAACCCTTTTGGGGTTTTGATTTTTCTACATTTCCTAGCTTGAAGATTGTAGTATTGGTGTTCCTCCTAGCTCGACGAAACACAAAACTGTTGCTAAGGTTTTCGGTTAAAGGGTGATACAAAATTAGGGTTTTGCTACAAACCTTAATTAGAGTTGTTGGAAGAAATTCCATTATGTCTTGATTTAAGTTCTGAATTTGTTAAAATCTTATGAAGCATTTTATTAACAATCTTGAGATGAGAACTTAAATTGTATTTTGTGGTTCCCAAATAAAGAACAATTTATTGTTGCTTAAATACTTAGTATTTAGAGAATTGTCTCTACTTACAAAAGTAAGTGGGAGCATCAGCAAATCTTGAAGATATTCAAGAACAAATACATAACCTTCTAAAATCCACTTATTAATGTCATACTAAGGTTAAACATGTAAATGTTGACCGAAGTATAATGTTACTCTCATTCATAAATCTGCAAGGATGCCTCATCACTTGATTGATATTTTGATATCAATGCTGAGGAATATAAGTTAATGGATCATTGAAAATCTGCTAACTGATAAGGTACATTATCACATCTTGAATCTGATAAATGTCTTAGAATTATGAATGATAAGATGCAGTCCTTAAAAGGCAAATCAATGTTATGAGCTTGATTGTTATTTTGCCTAATAGTTAACCTATGAGGTTGGGATGAGTTTCTTTTGAAGAAAGGCTCACAAGGACAAAATTGTATACATGTTAATGCATGGCTTATTAAGTTTTTAATCCTACTCAAGCAATTGACTATGATTAGATTTTTCTTATATACATGCATTAATTAAATAAAGATAATTAATTATCATACATGTTTCCTTAAATGTGGAATATGGCAATTAAGTTTTATAACTCTTTCTTTAATGATTACCTTTTGCGAGGACGGTGTGTAATCAAAAGGGTTATGAGTCTATATAATCTTTATGTAGTATACAAGTTTAAGCAATCCAAGTTTGGATAGGATCATGCATCTAGGAGCTGAGATCTTGAATTTAATTACAATATGATTTTGATTGAATTAAGATAACTCCTGATTACATCTGACATTAAGTGGGAGCACTATGTTTTTCCTTAAAATTCATATGTTGTATAACATATTGAAGATATCATTCCATTTAAGCTAGAGTTTAATCCTTAAGCTTGGAATGAAACTTCACTTTGGATTTAGGGAATAGAACAAACAACCTTGGAATAAATGTTTATTTGGAATAAACATATGCTGAAAATTAAGTCCAACACAAATGCAATATATCATTCAAGCAAGTCTTAAATGGTATATTTCACTTGGAATAATTTATTACATGGATGGAAACCTTATGTTTTTAACTAAGGATTTGTCATGTATATATTATATATTATGTATAAGACTGGTTGTTACTTTTGCACAAGAGCAAGATGAGCTGACAACAACAATATCTAATTGAGAATATTTAGATTATTGTTAATACAAATGTTTACGAATTATAAAGCATAGTGTTGTATACGTACAATGATGCTAGAGGATAATTAAAACTAGTTAAAGTAGGATTTTATCATTTATGATAAATCTACTAACTAGATATGCTCAACGAAGAGCATTGTTGCATTACACATTAAGGAATAAAGAATACTTTACATTTTAAGAAACTGTAAAGATGATTGTCAGTATGTCGTTGACTTCTAATACCTTATGCAAGGTAGGGCGACATCTCCATACTATGACACTTGCAATAGTATGAGCATATGAGATAAGACACTCATCATATATCTCAAATCCCTCACTATATGTGAAATTTGAAACTAGTATTCGAAAAGTTTATTCAGATGACTATTTAGTTTTCTTGTAAAGAAAAGTTGAGAATGTTGGAAACATTAGACTTCAATTTACTAATTAGTCTCATGCATATCTGTTTATAGTATTTGGATAATTGGGATTGTAAGACAATTTTTACTTTATGATGAATAAAGACACTTGGTATTTGTTATTCATTCATATAATAATTGTTATCCTATATTTGCATATTTAATCCTTGAATGATTTTATCATTCTAAATATGTCCATTGTCAGTTGACAATATGGGAATATTGTTATGCAAGGCAAATGTGAGTGTTGGTTATATTCTATGAGAATGTGGATTGTTCCCGCCAAACTCATATGTATTCACAAGGGATGCATATTGGATACCCAAACTTCAAACATTTACTTTTGGATCCTTGTCATGAGTAAAATGTTGAAA